>JAODKT010001857.1:80870-92930 GCA_027576195.1 Cossypha heuglini | reverse complement strand
TTTTCTTTAAAAAAAAAAAAAAATCAAAACCAAACAACCAGACCAAACAACCAAATCTTTGTATTCCCTCTGTCACTATACTTCAACTAAAGGTGCATGAAGGAGTTGGGCTTGCTTTCAAAGCATAGTGAAGGATTTTTTTTTTGTTTGTTTTGTTTTGTTTTGTTCTTTGGTTTTGTTTTCTTTTTGTTTGTTTTTTTGGGGTTTTTTTGGTGATTAATTGTATTACATCAGAGGAAGAAGCTGGGGAACTAAAGATTTCCTCTTGGACTAAAATAATTTCAGGTCTATATGAAATTTGTGAAGCATTTGGTATATATGTGGGGGCTGTACATGATGTTGGAGAATAGCACTTCTTGAGAATAAAAAGAAACATTTTTGATGAAGAGTTATTTTTTCCAAATTATTCTTAATATTATGATTCATTAGTTTGTTTTTGTGGTGGCATCCTATATGTCTTGCATCAGGCAATATCAAAAGGAAAACATTAGAAAAGATGAATTGCTGGACTGAGCTAGCATTTCTTATTTATTTGAACATATTCAAGAAAGTAAAATACACTGTAGACTTACAGACAACTATCTATTTTGGAATGTCAGGCTACAAAAAAATTGCAAACCCTTCTTTTCACAATTAATGTTGCTTTATGTGCAGTAGTTCAAGCGATGTTAATAACGTGCTACTAAATTATCTTCTTGGAGTTTAAAGTTTCATACATTAGTAACAAGAAGCAAATCTGTGTTAAGTAGGAATCTAGATGAAGCTCATTCAGGCCCAGAAGTAGTTGAGATACTGGACTATTTTAGTGTGAGAAAGACAAGTGTTATTAGTTTCAGTGAATTGTAATAGTATACAAAATCATTACTCATAGTTATGGCTAAAAGAAAAAGGTCAAATTAGTTCAAAGAATATGGTTGGCTTGCATAATTTATGTCTTTTTAAGATGTCACAGAATGCTGAGGAAGGATTTTTTCCTAGTGCTATAAATTAAACATAATTTGTAATTTTGAACTTTGCCTCCTAATGGAGTTTCAGCAACATGTTTTAGAATATGTGATATAGAGTAAGTACACCAGTAGTTCCATGGAATCTGATGGAACTATTTGTGATTAAGGATTAGTTTGAAGACTTTTAAAAACTAGGCTTTGAAAAGGCAACAAAAATTAAAAATATCAGGAAGACACAATTCTTCTCCCATCTAGGGGGTGTGTTATTCCTGCAGAAACGCCCCCAAACAGTGGAAACACAAAGGTCACAGAGGTCAGGGCTGAAGAAAGAGGAACCAAAGTTTTTAAAATAATTTCAAAGGCAAGCAGTCTTCTATGAAGTGTGACTATAATTTACATAAAACTCACTTTTCATGGAATTTTTTTCTTCCTCTCTTAAAGAAGGTATGAGCAATTTTATTCTGCTTGTTAGGTGAGAAATATTGCTAATCTGTTACATGAGAGAGGAATGCATAGTGCAAGACTGACTTCAAATAGCCAAAAGCATGTCTAACTTTCTTCCATTAAAGGAATAGTATGACGGCATCAATATTATGAGAGAGATGTTTCATGTTTTTGTGGTGTTCACTGTTGTTATTACGCTGCATTATGCACTGTATAGAACTGTGTTCATATATCTTCCAAGTGAATATTTATCATTGACAGCACTTACTACAATCTTGGATAGTTTACATTGCACTGTAGATTAGTAGGAGGTTACATTTGTTTTTTTTCTTACACTTGCTTATTCACAGTCTCCAACATGTCTTTCACCTTGATGACTTTGTTGTTCATTTTCATAGTCTCCATTTTTTCCTATCTGATTCTAAGACTATACTAGAATTCACTTGGCATAACTTGTGGGTCTGTAGTCTGTTTTTTATTATGTCTGAAATACTCAAGGGCTTCTTCTTCAAGTATCAGAACTAAGACCTTGAAGGATTTGGCATGGTTCCAGAAGTACTCTATGCATAAATCTTTTCATGTTTTACAGCTCAGCTTTTAACTGATACTTGATATTCTTGGAGAATGCCCATGTTTCTGCTCCATCTGTATTAACCAGTGGTACGAATGTGCCAAAAATCCTTTTTGCTATACAATAGGATCTTTATAAAATTTTGTTTTGCAGATTGTGTTAGTTTTATTACTGTTGGTAGGAAATGTTATGGAAGATGCCCTTTGTGTTCTGTGTTAAATCTATTCTCTAGAATATCTTATATTTCTTCTTGTTCTTTTTTGGATTATGTATCAAATATGATAGTGTAATTGTGAACCAAATTAGTTGACAGCCTTTGTTCTTACCTATGTACCTGTTTTAAGTTATCTTTGAGCTCTGTAGCACATGAGCAAACTTTAACATGAATATATGGTTCTTCAAATATACCCTACAGAACATAGTCTATTCAGTGTGAATGAGGCACTGATTTCTCTGGGCTATCAACATTTTTTTTTGTGTTGGAGCACTGTTTCTGCACCCCTGAAGTCGCAGTAGCTATGGCATTGAGTCTGAGGGGAATGGAACTGGTAACTTCAAGTGTGGGGATGAAAAACGGAAACTAAATTGTATTATAGGAACTAGAAATTACAATGTGTTTATCGGATTTTTGACTAAAGGTACTTGTAATAACTCAGATTGCAATATACAAAGAAGATTTGCAATGAGACCAGAATTTAGGTGTAGAGGGTTAATTATTCTCGTTAATGCCTTGGGCTTTCTGCAGTGCACACATATTTCTTTTTATTACTGTTTCTTAACAATTATTTTGTTTTGTTTTGTTTTCAACATGCTGCTCATGGTTTGTTGTATAATCAATATTATTTATTGTTCAGATAGACTTCATTTATTAAGCTGTATAAAAGAATAACTTACTGAGAGCATGCTGTGAAGGGAAGCTAATTGATGACACTAATTTCTCAAAATAATTACATAGTCTTCAGAATTTTACATTGTATTGCATTGCACTGTGTTCATTACCTTCACAGCTGGTCTGCGTGACATAATTACTTATTGCTGTTTGGTTACAGAGAAAAGGTAGCTTTGATTGAAATAACTCTGTGATAATTAATTATATTCTTTTTTTCTTTCCTAATAGATAGAAACATTGTCTCTCTCCTTTTTCCTTGATGCATACATTCTTCTTCTATGTCTATTTTGTTGCTGTTAATGCAAAAGCAATATTTGAAGATAGATCACTGTCCAAGCTTCCCTTTAATCTTCTTAATCAGGAAGGAAAAAATCTTGCTTTTTCTGAAGGAACACAAACATGATCATGATGACAGCCTGTTTTATGGCCTTCATTTAAAAAAGCAAAATAAAACAACAAAAATCAACCAACCAACCAAAATACCCCAAAAATCAACAAACAAAACAAACCCACCAAAAACTCATAAGAAAACCCAGCACGAACAAACACACAAAACCCACACTAAAACCAAACAATTCACCCCAGCAAAACAGCACACACACAAGAAGGAAAAAGACCCCTGTAATACAGAAATTTCAGCTTTTTGCAATGATTACTTCTTTATTTTTTAACTGTATGATTTTTAAGACAAATTAGAAGTTTGCAAAAATCTTTTTACAATGAGGAACACATTGCTGCTTTTTTAGTGAAGTTGCAAACCAGGCTCCTGCTGGGATTTGAACTCCTGTAGATTGCTGTAACTCTTTGTTTCAGGGGTACCACAGTAATTTTTACCTGCAGAGACCTGTAATTCACATCCCACTGCTCCATCTACCTGTCTATATAAGTAATTTTTTTTGTGGTCTGTAAGTCTGGATCTTTCTGAATGTGGATCATATTGAAATAGTGGACAGCTGACAGGGAAGGTAATATGCATAATTTTATTAGAAGATTAAAAAAGCACTCAGCTTCTAAGTCAGAATTATAAATTGCTGGTTTTTTTCACGTTGAAAGACTTTTTGAAAAGGATCTCCAGTTTCCCAGAGTCGTGTCAAAACCAGCAGAGTTTGGCCTAAGTAGCTGTAGTTTCTGTTTAAACTAATAGTGTGAACTGGAGAACTAAGGTTTCTTCAGACCAGAAGCAATCTGCTGAATTGTAACTCTTTAAACTGCTGCAATGAACCTTTTTTCCCCCATGCAGGCTGAGTTGTGTAACTCTTGATGCCATGAGATGTGCTCTCCTCAAGTGACCAGCATATTAACACGTGTGTCACATGACTGAATACATGTGTATAAACCCTGTGTACTTATGTGTACTATGCAGATATGTAAAGACATTGTGCTTTTGCATATCAACCCTTTTAGATATAATGGGCATGAGTATGATTGTGTATGAAAGAGGTGCTGCCAGGAAGTCCTGACAGGGAGTGACAAAGGCAAGGGGTGAAAAAAGGCAAGGCTCCCAAGACAACCCATACCAGGACCACTCTGCCTACACCATCAGCATAAGCCTTCAGATAGCCAGGAGGCTCATTAAAGTAACTGAATTGTCACTGGATACACCCAGTCATTTTAGGTTAATTCACATACATAGGAATGCCCTGAGCAACCTACAGAATGCATGTCGTAGAAGAAGGAACCAGAGACCAGGACTCATCACCAGAATGACAGCTTAATCTTCTTGTCAAAGAACTCAAAAGACCATTTCCCTTGAAGTGTCAATCACGGTGAATCCATTTGTGCTGAGCATACTCTGAGTGCATGTCCAGGATCAGGCTCTTTAGTGAAACTTAAAAAGAAGAACTTCTGATCTGGAGGTTTGATCCAGACACCAAACTGCTTTGGAAGCACAGTTCTAGCCATGCAAGAGACAAAACGCTAAATGTCCAGAGTACCTCATGGATAGACCAGCATCCAAATAGAGTAATTAAGTTTGAAGAAGAGGTGAAAGCAGAATTTTTAGATCAGAATTTTGAATTTAAATATGCAGTTTAAATTAGGAATTGCTTTACAGTATCAGTGGATCTGAATCATGTGAAAATCATAGCTTTGGGTTAATTTTTTAATTTGAAAAGAGAGATTTCTTGACTGTTTAATCAAATGATGGCAATATTTGCTGATTAAAAGCCCCAGGAAGCTGTGTTCCATTTCTGCAGAATGATCCTTGTGTGTGACAAATATAACTTTAGCAATTCATAGAAATTGTTTAAATTGTGTAGTCATAATGAAAGAGAAAGTTTTGCTGAGATATAAGGAGTTTATGATTAGTAGCTTTTTGTTAGTTTGAAAATTCATTCTCTGTGAAAAACAAAACAGTTGCTCATGCTGTATTATTCTCCTTTTCACCTGCTCAGCTATTGAGTTAGGAATCAATAGAAGTGATACTATAGATTTGTCATTGCTATGCCATTTGGCAGGTCTAAATATGCCTAAATATTTGCATATCTAAAGATTTTCTATATGTTATAAAAGTGTAATTTGAAAAAATAAAGGTGCAAGTTTTTCCTCCAGCTCATAGGAAATTCTGTTTTTGGAGACTAGAATGAAGTCAAAATTCAAGAGGCGAGTTGTTTGTTAAATTTTCGGAATTAATGGTTGACACAGTTTAAACCAATAGTCCCACAGACTATGCAGTGCAGTGATTTACTGTGGGTTCTATTGTCAAGCTGCATTTATTCAGATGATACAACATTAATAGCTGGCAGGTTCAGAGTGACCTGGGGGTGGATTTGTATACAGATAAAAGTTAAAAAAAAATAAAAAAAAATATATAAAATCATAAATGTCTTATTTCATAGCATCTAAAAAACCCAATTTTTCTTCAAGATATTTGTCAGTTTAATAAGCGTGAACAATATAATGTGTTTCTGCAGTCTATATAACTTTTATGTTTTTTCTCTAAAGAAATTATGTTACCTTTATTTGAATTGTTTTATTACAGTCTATCAGTGTCCAAGTATCTAATGACCACACTGAGGTTAGTAAAATAACCAACATATAAGCCAGAGGCAGAGTTAATGTTATTAATAGTATTGATGAAGTAGTGAATGTGAGTGTTACACCTAGATTAATTTGTGCTTACTGTCTATGGAAATCTTATTTCTGCAGTAGGGCTGGGCTCAGAGCCAAGACCTTGTTTCAGGTCAGCACGTTTTGCAGAGGTTTTAAAGTTAGCTCAGCAGTCTAAATAACCCCCTGTGGAGCCATTCAAGACAATATTTCCCTCAAACTCTGCAACCAAACTATTCTTTTTGACCTTGTCCAGAACACATAGGTTGCAGCTTCTTGATTAACTCAGTCTGGCTCCATTATCAAGTACCTGTGCACCTAACATACACCAAATACCATGCACCTAGCATAGCTGCCTGACATCTTGAACCTCCTTCGAGGTTTTCCAGGCTCTAATGAAAGATCTTGTGTCACCAGAACAAACTAAGTTTTGACTGTTCCACGAACTGGATTTGTTTGCTTTCAAGAGTGCTCTTTGAGTGCTCTTATTAAAATAAAATGAATGGTCATATCACTGACCATGTTTGTTCTCAGACCTATTTAATCTGATTTTAGAGTCTTTTCTGAAAAGTCCTTTCTTATGACCTTTCCTAAGAGGCCTTTTTTACTTAGCCAAGGAAGAATACGTATCTCAGATATCAAAAATGTATTTCTCCTGGTAATCTCTCTCCTCTGTACTCAGCTAAGCCATTGTCACTCCTTTAAAAATGCTTGAAAAAACCAGAATATTTTCCCCAAAAATATTTTGGAAGGTCTTTCTTGGGATTTTGAAGTATTCTTCAGATGACTTTTTTTGTCAAGAATGGTCTGAAGTTGGTATCTCTTCAGCTGGTCCATCTGCCATTTGTAGCCCATTCTGATTTGGGGACAGTAATCACAAACCTCCAGAAACAGTATTTTGTAGATTAAGAGCACCTTATCAAATGTGTTTCCTAGGCACCTGGATTAATGGTCTGGCAAGGAGCTAAAGATTTCAATCCGAGTTTCCAGGTTTATAATTGCTTGGATGACAGGAGTGCTGGTTTGTGTGGATGCATGCAGGTTGCTAGATACACTGTGCCAGTTAGGAAAACGAGGCCTGCAGTGGTGTGACGATATGAGCTGGTCTCCCTGAAGTATTCCTCTTGCTTTAGAGAGAATGAGAACTGGGTGGTGAACTGGAGCAGGAAGAAATTATACTTCACATCCATCTGAGGAGATTCCACTGTCAACATTTACCCCACAAGAGAGTTCCTGGAAAGGGGTAGACAAGAAATGTACATCAAATCCTTCAGGCACTGCCAGGCCAAGGATGAAATATGCTTCCATATCAATGGGAACTGCCCAATCATACAGGATGCAGGAATTAAAAAGTATGAAGTGAGGCATCTGTGAAGTGTTATCAAAGTAAGCTAAAAACAAAGATTGGACGATGTTTCAGGAACCACATACAAGAGATGACAACAATGAGTTATAGGAACTGGACATGATTTTTGTGAAGGAGAACCAAGCATTTGTGGTGGCTGTGCGACACTGAGTATCCTGACACATCTTTATAAGAGGCCATGATGGAAAAAGTGTAGATATACCAACATCTTCACAAAATCATTCAAGAAGTAACAAATGTGGTAGGCATTATTTTTATGGGCTTACCTCCTGGAACATGGGGAAGGAGGTACCATGGAAATGATGAACTTTTGAGGTCCTTGGGTATCTCCAGATTGAAGCAGGAGAAGACAGCTGGGCCTCCAGAAAGCTCCTTGCTTCTGTAATGTTGTACATATGTTTGCAAGTAACGTATGTACTGTTGTATCATCTTAATAACTTGTCAGTGAATTCTGTGAGCACAAGGCAACCACAATCCAGCTAACACCAGGCCTGGATAGTACATGGGGACACCAATGGACTCATGTCATGACGTGTCACATTCCATCAGTTTGAGGCAAAATTCTACTGATTTTAACCAGAGTGGATGGTGTACTTAACCCAGAAAGGGAGCATGTGTAAATTATATGTGTTTGATGAATAGGCATTCCAATAACTCATGTAGAAACATTTGGAATTATTTTATAGTTGATTTTATACTTACATTCATACTAGTTCTATTTGTGTGTTGGGGTTGTGTAGCCAGCTGGTATATAGAATGAATACCTTCCTAACTAGCAAGATAAAGGAACAGAAAGAAGAGATAGGGAAGTTCAGACCACACTCATAAGTGTCTTATAATATCTAATTTAAGATAAGACTGCCATCTCAGCTGCAGCTATGGCAACAAGATTTCCAGTAGTGGTTACAATACTGAATCAGAATTGAGTATTTCGCATGGGAAATTGCAAGGCTGGGGAGAAGTGAGCTTTGAAAAGTCACAGGATTTCTGCTTTTCAAAACAGTCACTCAGGCTAAAACAGAAAGAAACCGTGAGATCCAATTTTTTGCTGCTTTAGTCATATGTACAATGCAAAAGGAATTTATGCAGGAAATTATGTAGCAGTGTAGGTACATAGTAAGGTACATAGTAAGGTTTTCTACAAAGTATGAGCATTCAAGGTAGCGAAACCCAATTTACTATTTGAAATTTTGCCCATGGTATCAGTATATGATATTTTGTAAACAAATAAATCTACGAATGTATGTCAAGAATACTCTGTCTTTTCCGAAGTTTCTCTGCATAGAAAGCCTGATTGACAAGTTTGCAAGGGATTGTTTTGTGAATCAGATTGATAGTAAATTCGTATATTTTGTAAAATACAAGTAGAATAAACGGCACACTGATATGAGACATATAATGATATAAACATTGTAATGAAAATATTATAAAACTGGCTTCTCAGAATTTTATTTAGTTCTTCTTGGTAAATTATGTTAGAATGATTGTTATACATTATTTTAGCATGTTTTGACTGTTTTGGAGGGTAAAAGAAACTTGTAAGTTCAGATAACTGCTCAGTTTTGTACCTTCTTTAATAAAATCAAAATCTAAAATAATATAATTTTAAAATAACCCAAGCTTTTAAATCAATCAGTTTGATTTAATGCTTTGCATATCATGTTGTTCTTGGTTCTGAGATTTTACATTAAAAAAGGTGTTACTGCACGTGTTTCAAGACATAAATTACTTTTTCACATCTTTAAGCCTGCAAAATATATAAGACGGCCTGTCACAGTGGAGGAATTTCCAGTGCTATGGTGATAAATTTGTTTTAGAATGAACAGACATTAAGGTCAATGGAATTATTATGGTTGTTTATAGTTGTTTACTCCAATCTGCTGTAGTATATGAAGTTCTCATTTAAATGTTCTCTTTATACATTTACATAATATTACAAAAATTTCATTCCACCACTTAAAGGAACAAATTTTAATTCTGTTATCTTCTATCTAATTAATTTAATTCTTTGATCTAAGATATTAATTATTGCTTTTTTAAACAGAGATTAGAATCTTCAGATGGGTCTTCAAGTCAGTAAGGTTAAGAGAGGAGTTAGAAGAACAAAGGAAAGGAATGGCATTAGAACTGATAACCTTTTTAGGTAAATCAAAGATTTTACTCTGAACAGTGCCAATAACTTTTGTGTAAGCAGGCAGTAGTTAAGCTTAATTTAGATCTGTTTTTCAACTTTTTAATGGATTTCATTAGACAAGCATCAGCCAGTTTAAGAGAGAATATGTGCTTAAAAATATAACAAAGCAGAGTATGTCATTAATGAAATGCAGCTTCTTATATGAAAATATTGCAACCAGTTCCTAGCTCAGCATGTTTCATGCTATTAAAAACTGTGTTCAGCCATGGATGTATTTTGACTAAGTTTAGGAGAAGTGATGTGAAACCAAATTTTATATATATATATTTACAGATATAATGCCGACACCATGTTCTGGTTTACAAGTGAAAATTGATTAGGTTTGAGTAGGAAATTTCAAGGGGGAGAAGGATAGCTGCTTAGAGGATAACTTTTGCGATGTCTTCCAAAAATGAGGAATATTGTGAAGAAAAGGAGAAAGGAGTTAACATTGCATAGCAGGAGGTAAAGGGTTAAGCCATAAATAGTAACAACATGAGTCTGTCTGTTATGAACTCAAACTAGTTTCCTGTTAACAAAGTGTTTTCTATCCACTCTCCAGTATATTTTAAAAAACAAAAGAAACAAAAAAGCACCTACTATATCTGTAAACATTAACTTAAGCTCTGTTAATGTTTGTCAGAATTCCACATGTAAATGAGTCCTATTAAAGCAGCTGAGGCCATAGGGTAGCAGACATACATAGGATAGTGTATAATTTTGACCTTTTTTCCTCTCATGACCTCACAAAATGAGTTCCTAAAAATTGGAATCTGAGCCTTTACATAGTCATAGCAACAAACAGAGAGGATTCTTCTCAGTAACTGTGAACCAGAATTCTAATTATATTTTGGTTTATTGGTTTGTTTGAATGACAAGTTTTTCTTGGATAAGGCAGTTAAAATTTCAAGCAGAAAACTCTGACCATTTTTCCTGGAGAAGGAAAGGCCAGCTCCAAAGTATACACTTTACATTGAAAGATGCTACTTGTAATTCACAAGGAGCTCAGTACTGGCTGTCTTTACCTCCAGCTCTACTCAGTTCTGGTAGTAAAATTTATTGAAATAATTGGTGATATCTATACCTGAGCTGGTTAGTTTAGGCTTTTCTAATAACCAGTGAAGAGAATCAGGCTTTTCAAGTGTCTTAAAGATATCTTATCACAAGAGGTCTGAAAAAGTTTAGATAACTCATGACCTGAAGTAGTCTTTTCTTCTCTGTTGTCTATAAGGCATTCTGGCTGATAGCTGAGAGGTAGAAGTCTACACTGTAAATGTATAAATGTAAGAGTTGAATCCATACTGAAATGAAATCCCTAACTTAGAAAAATACATGATCTATATTTTAAAAGCTTCATTAGGGGCAGAATGTCAACAAATTTTCTGAAGGGAATTTACACATTATATAGAAGGTAGCTAGGATTGCAAAGACTGTTTTTCCAATTTTCCATCCATGTGATTGGTGTAACTGCTAATTATGAATCCATTGGTAGGGAGGACATCTTTATATTGCATTGTGGCCCATAGAAAAACAAAACAATGGAGAATCCCTTGTTCAAAGAATCATGAAAAGAGAGAAAACCACTTCTGACCTGATTTATTCAAAGAATTTTGGTGGACATTTTCAGAGAGATAAATGTGCTCAATGTGTATCTGTAGTAGTCACCAATCTCTTCTGCATCTTTTGACAAAGGAAGATTTGTCAGTAGAATTAGGGACAGAGAAAAACATCCACTTTCTCTAAGAAAGACTACAAAACCCAGTTTTCACATATCTTTGTAATGACTGATAGTAGCAGAATTCATTGTTTGGATTACATGGGTATTGGTCAAACATTATTGTTAAGTGAGATCTCCTGTCACAAAAAGAGAAGAAAAGGAATGAATAATGAAGAGGAATAAAAGGTGTTATGATATAGAAAAGGCACTGGAAATCTACTTAATAGATTTGCCTTTCAACTTCTCTTATATGTGATTTGTCTGTATTGGTAGACTGGAACACATGACACATGGAGCATTCACAGTCACAGTGCCTAGTCTTTTGTTACATTCCTTAAAGGAAATATTTTTTCATTTTCTCTTTTGTCTTTGTAAGGGCCCTGCTAAAATACAAGAGCATAATTTTGAGTAGCTGTGGTGACCCCGTTTGGTCAATGAAATGGTGTTTTCAAAAGATAACAAACATATTCCCTATTCAGTTTCTAATTTACTGATTTTAATCATCCTTCTGGAGTTGAAGATTATGCAATTATGCTGTCAGCTTATCAGTTTTATCGCATATGTGCCATTTTCCCGAGTAATCTTTGAACCTAGCAGTCAGTTTCAGATGATTCCATTTGAGGGAGAAGCAGAGGACTGAGTATGGTCTCACTAGTCAGGGGAAGTGTGGTCAAATCGTTCCACCAGTTCCCATGTGGGATAATGTTAGTCTCAATCAAGCAACATACGTAATACCAGACAGATAATTATCATGCTTAGAAGTTCAGCATAGCAACAACGTTGTTGTCATGGCACAGGGGAAGGTTTGATAAGAGATGTGGGTGAAGGGAAGAAAGTCATAGTAGGTGAAGAGCTTTCTTTGCAAGACAAACTCACAGAAAAGCCATTCTCTCCTCCCCTCCCCT
>JAODKT010001857.1:23130-40240 GCA_027576195.1 Cossypha heuglini | reverse complement strand
AAAAGAAAAAAATAGGGTTTTTTTCAGAAGCCACTGCAAAATTTTAAATTAGATGGGGTTTGTTTGTTTGTTTGTTTAATTCTTTGGTTTTTTTTTTAAGTAACATGCTGAAGTTTCTTTCTGCTTCATTCTTTTCCATTCAAAACTCTTAGAATTTATGCTAGGTTTAAGCTAGTTTATGAATAGAAAAACAAAGAAGATGCTTTCTTTGTTTGTTTGGGTTTTTTTCTTTGTATAGATGATGTGAGTAAAAAGTAGTTTAGCCATTATACCTTGCCTTGGTAAATGCCGTCTTTTCAGGGTTTGACATCTGTACCTAGATACAGATAATTAGCCAGCTTTGGTCTGCATTTTAACAAGATGAAAACTTGAATCTTCTTGCTCCTGTATTGTGGGCACACTGAGAATTTTAGTGCTAATGGTCCTTCTGTGTACACAATAATGAAAACAAAGACTGAGGTGACTTGTGGCAAACAGTAACAAAATTGCAGCAGATATATTCATGCTCTCCACACATGCCTGTGCCTCCTGCTCAGTCTGAAACCTTGTCTTCCCTCACTGTGATCCTACTGGAAACTTGATATGTTGGCCTCTACAAGGATGTAAGAAACTTGTCTTAGACATACAACAATAGCTGAAGAAATATACCTTAGACTTGGACCCACATTTAAGGAATTAAAAAAGAAATCTCACTAAGAAAGGAGGAAAGGAAAGGCAGAATTTTCATGGCAAATGTTTGGCAGAAGTGACCTTGGAACAGTGTGCTTTCTGCCCTCCTTCTCTCATTGCTTGTTTTTTCCCTGGATGTGTAGTACTATGATAAATGACTGACAGTAGGTTTCACAAAAGACTACTTCAGTGCCTCCTGAGTGTGACACTACAGCTCTTCTGTAGAGTGCCCTTTCAGGCCTTCCCAAGGCTCTCCTCAGCCATCTGGTGCATATTTATGGAGGAGAGGGATTAATTCCCAGGTGAGAAGCAGACGTAGCTCAAGGAGTACAGAAAATATAAAACTCATTGTTAGTTTGGTTACATCTTGGCAATGCCTCCAGAAAAATAGGGCTGGTTTTCCTTTCTCTACCAGTACATTTTAATTGTGATTTTTAGTTCCTGGCTGTTAAACTGCCTGGTAAGAAGACGTATATGAATACTTTTGCTTAAATGAGAACACTTTGGATGTACATGTAGAAACAGTGAATCAGAAAATATAATATTGGAGGTGTGACTTTATTTAAAAATGTTAATCTGATTGAAGGAACCACGTTATAGTACAAGGCTGTGTTACCTCTGTAATGACTTCAAGAGGCATCAATGGTTTATGCATGCAGTAACATTGAAAGTAATTGTGAAAATCCTGTTCCTATGTGTCCTCAGGCCTGGAAGGCTGAATTCAAATCTGTTTCCACATTCTGTGATAAAATCATTTCCAAAGGAGAATCACAATTTGGTGAAACAGGAGATGCAAGCTGATAGGCAATGCCATGTTTGGGGCAGTTATCAGCCATGAGAGGCTTCAATGTGCACCTCATTTTTGGGGGGATTTAATAAAGTGTTTCTGACTGCCTCACACAGGGGACTTTCTACTGGTCTTTTGTGGATTTTATTAGAAGCAAAACAATTCCATGCCTCCCTCAGAGCGTATGAGACAATTCAGTAAGGTATTAAAATGACCTCCATCGTTTACCTCATATACTAATTAATTAATTTCAAATGCACTGGCAGTCCTAAAGAAACCAATGGTCCTTGTTAGATGTAGATTCTAAAAGGATCTAAAAGGATCTAAAAAGAGATGTCACCCAAAAGTAAGATATCATGCTGTTGCAAGGACATTATTGATGAGACTCATTATTGACTCTTTACTGTAGCTGGATTTACTTGGTTTGTTTAGTTATCTTACCATGATGAACTTTTGGTTATCTTACCAACATGAAGTTTACCCATTTGTTTTTTTTTTCAGTACGGTGAAGAGTATGTTAGCAAGCAGTATCACAGACGTATGAAAGAGAGAGGCATAATAGTGTGAAGAACTCTAGAGTAATTCAGTCTTTCATCACCAGTAGTGACTAAAAAGTGGCAAAAAAGAATTTTCTTGAAAGGTCTAAAGGCAAGTGGATTAAAATGCTGAAGGAATTTTTAATATAATGAAGGTTGTAGACAAACAAAAATATTTTCTATACCTTGTACAAGCTCAGAAAATGTTGGTGAAGAGATCTATAATGCAAACCTTGTAGAAGTGGAACAGCAACAGAAGGCATTTCTGATCTCTCCTCTATTGTTTTTCTGTCATCATGTTGCAATCTGCGTGTAGCTATACTGCTCAAGGAGCCTGTCTGATGGATAGAGATCGTATGGGCCATGTCCAGCATGGCCTTTTGCCTTTTCACACTACCTGGAACAGCCAAGGCCGAGCAAGGAAGGGACAAGGTGAGTTGGGGCTCCAGTGGAACTGAAATTCAATTACATGCCCCCTGTAGATCTAACCTCACTGTAAAAATTGGCCTGACAATTTTACCCTTAATCGTGCCTATGAGAACTCTCTTTGATGTTAGAGATGGGCTACCCTTATCCACCTTTCTTGTCATACTGTGAGCAAGCCTCACTAAATTGGGTAGCAAGATGCAGACCTTTCAGGAAACCCAGACATGAACAGCTTTCTCCAGCCCTTGAAAGTACATGGGATTGATCTGTTTGCTGTACAATCCCCAAGCCCCAGGCTATGGATAAAATTTCTTAGAAGAGAGGCAAAGTAAATCAATTCTGTTCTGTTGCTGGGGTAAAGTTGGTCAATAGATGATATTTTAAAGCACCTCCATCAACAATTTATGAGATTTATTCAGTTTATGCGAAAGAGCACTCCATAATCATCACTACACAGTGATGGCCCAACAGGGTGTTGCTAACTGGATATCATTTAATAAAAGTTTTTCAAGTGCTCAGCATGCTTTCATCAGAAGGTGATTTTTGTTTTTATCCTTGTTTTGTATGAACATTAGGAGGTAATCAAGAAGTTATAAAAGTTGATGATTTATGAAGCTTTTGAAGTGGTGGGTGAAATTGTAGGCTAGATATAATGCTTATATTGATCACACTGTTGGTAAAAGCATGATAAGACTGTTGACTAAGAGTACTATTAAAATAAATTTCATAACAGGCTGTTAAATAGAGATCTAGTATTATTTAAATAACTTGATTTTGGTTAATAGTGGTCATGGTCAACACTAGGCAGTATTGTGTTGATAGGCATATAAACCTCACAAATATTACCATATTGACTCTGTGCTTTCAGAATTGGAAAATTAGTTACATAGTTACCAGTCTCACTTACACCAGCCCCTTATTTTCTTGCATTTCCAGCAGTACTCTTTTACACTAGTAACCTTTTGAAATCTTTGTTCCATGCCCATGGCTTCATCCCAACCTGCTTTTTCAGTAACTTCTCCTGCTTTGTTTATAAGTTTTTTTTTGTTATGCAATTCTACTTTTACTTCCTTCTGCTTTTGAAAGCACAAAAGAGAACAAATTAATAATTGTTCTTTTTGCATATGTACTCCCATATCTGTTAATTCCTATCTCATATTATCCACAATTTAAAAAGAATTTCAAGAACATATTTTTAAATGTTTATCAGTATCTCTAATTAGGTAATTTTTTAACCTTATTTTCTCTGACTGTGCCTTTATTTCCATTTCTAGCTACTTGCATTCTGAAGACTCTGAAGACTCTCTGAATAGTGTCAGAATTTACAAATCTCTTAATGAAAAATCACCACTCCCAACAAACAAACAAACAAACAAACAAACAGCTTTCCCCCAACAAACTCCCAACAAACAAAAACAAACACAGCAGAAAAATCTGACCATTTTTTTTCCCTGTTTTGATTTTACTTTTACATTTCCCTCCTCTGATTTATTTGCACTCTATTTCACTGCATCCAGTTGAAGAGCTGGTATGTTTATACCAATGTATTTTCAATTTACTAGTTGTTATTTAAATTAAAATACACAGAGAACCGCGAAGTTTGAAAAACAATCCAGTGCTATCCATTAGGGCCATGCAGCTTCCCTCTCTGTCTTTTTAATGTGCAGAATTTGGTTTCGTTATTTTTCTCATATTGCTGCTGGCTGATGTTTTTCAGAAAAAAATACTGGTTTGTATCCTTTTGAAATGAGATCTCTGTTTTTTGGCTGCTTTATTTCTCACACATCTGATTTACATGTCACGACCTAAATGTGATATGAGAAAGTCCAATTGTATTAAGAAGAACTGCAAAATTTGTTTTATACTTTGGAATAGTTTTTCAAAGTAAACAAATGTGTATCATGAAAAACACTTTTCAAGGACCTCACCTGAGAGCATTGCTGCCCTGGTCTCTATTTGTGGGTGAACATCTGAGACATGGTACAGATCTCTACAGCCTATGTTGTGCTTCTCTTGAGCAATTCCCCTTCAATCTAATCTACACAAGTTTATGTTTATGTTATGACCCTTTATTTTAATATATAATTAAATTAAGTAAAATGAATAGAATAAAATTATCAGTATCATAAAACCAACATGAAAAGGATTAATTTACTCTTTTAATGTTAGGCCTGGTATTTTTCTATTTGTCTACAATCTTCTTCTGACAAGAATTTTAGTTCTTGTTTTTTTTGTTTTCAGAAACATTTCAGAAGCTCACTCACTGATATGAATGAAGCAATGTTCAGTGGTGTTAGCTATTGTCTTCATTATATAACTGAACAAATGTCTTAAGAGTAAAATTAATTAAGAAACACAGTGCATCTGCTGGAAGTTTTTTTAAATTAATTTAAAAAATGTTGCTACCAATAGAAGTTTCTTCATTATTCATACAATCACAGACCTCAAGACTAATATGGCAAAATCTTAGCATGTCAAGAAATGCTGTGAAATCTTTGTGCAGCTTTCAAATCTCTTGAAAATATCATGGGTTATCTCTGAAGTACTTCTGAAGCTGGGAAATTCTTGGACATATTGGAAGGATTTTTCAAAACAAAGTATGTGTCTCTATTGAAAGATTTGATTCCAAAACCCATAGAAAACCAGACTGGAGCTCTGTGTTATATATACCGCAATTATATACTATTACTAGACTAAATTTGTGACTAGAGAGTAAGAATAACTTTTATGATGGACTAGATTTCCCAGAAATTTAGTAAATATCACTCCTATAATAAAAACAACAACTTACTTGTTCAATAATTTATGCTCTTTTAAAATTCTTGTTTTACCTATGCTTGCTGAAATTTGACACAGCAATGTATGTTGGGGGTGAGAGTGGTCCCCAGCAATACTTTCTAGGGTTCCTCTGATATTAGGGCTATTGTGGCAAAATAAAAGAAGGGTGGTGCGACAACCACGACTTGCAACATAAAATACTTTAATAATAGTGAAAATAAATGTGGGACAAGGCCCAAAAATCCCAACACTAACCAGAGCAGGAGTCATTGGTTGAAGACAAAGATGGGGGGAGGTCCAGGGTATAAATGTGGGGCAGGAAAGGGGGTCGAGTTGAAGTCAGGGCTAATGGTATAGGGGAAAGTGGTGCAGGGGTGGGGTAAGGGAAGATTGGGTCCAGTGGGGGAGGCTGGGTGGGACACTGCATCAAATGAGGACCAATGGGGATACAAAGAAGGAAGAATATTCTAGGGGCTGGGAGTGGCGATGATGACTGTAAAATGAGGGTCGGGAATATTTATGAGGCATCAACATGGGCAATCCCGTAACTCCTTGGAACAACTTCTGGGGTTGCCACAACTGAACAGATGCCTGCCAAGGCCTAGGGTTGGGGTACAGGTCTTTTTCAGTAATGGTTGCCTGACCTGGAGCACAGGCCAGGCTGACTCCTACAAATATAACCATTCTTGTTTTGAAAGTGAAGAAATACTAGTGAAGAATAATTAAACTTATAAAGACAGTAGTTATTCTAGGGTTTATTAGGCATATGTATGCAGTGTCAATTTGAGAACAGGAAGATTGTGAATTTAAAAAGGAAAAGTGTTTAAATCCTTGAGTTTCTGTAAATCATGCAATGAAAGATTAACAACAGGGAGAAAATAATAAATAAAAATAAATAAAAAATTAGGAAAAAATTGTGAAACAGAACACAAAGGACTGGGGAGTGGCTGGCATAAGAATGGCCTTACATCATATGTATGCGAATTTGAAATGTATGTCTGTATTGATGGAAATTAGACCAGTATGCAATCCTGGGAAAACTCATTTAAGCAGAATGAGAATATTCCATGTTTTCATTCCATGATGACATAAACGATAACAACATTGATAAGCCTAAACTAAAAAAAAGGACAGAAGATTATATTATTGTTTACTTTTTTTTTCTTGCTATAACATTTAACTGAACCATCCTGTGTAAATTCACTAAGCTACTGGATCATCTGGCTTGAACTTTACAGGTTCAAGCTAGGGAATTGCACCATTTTCTCTTTGTAAAGGTCCTTATTCTCACCTGAACAGATGTGAAAATAATCTTTTGAGGTGTGTTAGAAAATTGGCAATAACTTTTCTATATTTTTGCACTGGACACTGATCTTTTTTAGCATGGATTCCCACATGATATAAACCAGAACAGCTCTGTTGAAGTCACTGGAGCAAATCAATCAATACTGGCTAAGAATTTTGTCCCCAGTCAGTGCTTTGATGGGAAGGCAGAAAAGAGACTCTTTACTGTCATGTACTGAGAAAAATCATGTGTCTTACTGGGTTAGGCTAAAGACTGCCCTTTGGAAAAAAAAATAAAAAAAAATTACTGCCTCTTGGCTAAGCAAAAGAATTGCGCAGTTTTGAGTACAAACAATAGAGTCTTTGAACTAAGGATATGCAGGCATGAAACTGTTTATTTACAAGGAAAAATGACCCACTTCTCTAGGAACATGACCCAATTTAATCTGCTAGAGAAAAAAAATTGAAATGCTATTTGACCTAAATTTTTTGAAGCAAAAGTTGTGTGGAAAACAGAGAAGTGTCTATATAGTTCATGAGGCAGCTTCATTTACAGGTCATTTGCTCCATGTGTCAGACAGGATTGTGTTTCTTATAATAGGCTGTGATTAGGATTACCTGAAAACTTCCACAGAGCTTTGATCTGTCGTAACACTCTTTTGCAGCTGTCTTAGGGATGCAAGTACACTGTAAACACTGGTATCACTTAAGTACACTCAGAGTCTCAGGACAGGCTAAGATAACATTTGGTGAGAATGAAGTACCTTTCTCACAGATGTGCAGAGGCAGGAAGACCTGATTCTTGAACTGTCAGATCTGAGATAATTTGCTATGATTTTCCTAAGAGATCAGCCTCCAATGCCACTGCTTTTAGAAATTGGCAGAAAAATTATCTTTTGATTAATTTAGGAGGTCAGTATGGTGGAACTCTCATATGCCTGCCTGGTCTGAAGAAATTCATGCTCCCTTGTCTATGCAGGAATCTTTCCTGGGAATGTACCTCCTCTGACTTTGACCTATTTATTTTTCTCTACATATCCACAAATGTACTGAATCATCAGAGACAGTCAGAACTGGGTCACTGCAGAAGTATTTATTCACTATATTTCGATGGCAAGTCTTTCTATGCACTCTTCTCAATATGAATACCAATCCTGAAATTTTAGACAACAATGTAAGTGACCTGTGGTATTCAAATCAGGTTGTAGTTTTAATTGAAAATCAGATATATTAATTTCTCTTCTCATATAAGTTGAAACCTGGAATGCTTGCAAATACTTGATGGTCACTTCTTCCCTGTCTCAACAGAACTGCAAATGCAAAATGACTAATAGCTGCTTCATACATTCTACTTCAGAATTATGAAGAGATCCAATAAATTGGAACAAAGTATGAGCACTCTATCATCCAAGTTTTTGGTGAAACTGACAATGTGAGATAGCAGTAGCAAAAATTGGTTTGAGACTGTGACCTTTGGTCAGAACTACGATTAGTAAAACTATTTGAGATATGAGACAGTCTTCATCATGTAGATTTCAGTATTTACTCTGTGGTTGTTTCCTCTTGTATGCATGTAGGCCATGTGCAACAAATAGGAGAATGGAGTTTTTAATGCTTTTGCTCATTTATTATTTTGTAGGTATTTGTATTATCTCTGTTTGATACTTTGCATTGCCTTTGGATGGGCAGCAAAATGTCCCATGTGAACTTGGAAAAAAAACTGAAAGATTCTCAGAAGTAAAATAAGACAGAAGAGTATCCTCAAAGTACATGGTGACCAGAGGTAGGTGGACATTAAAGAATTTTATTAGAGCTCAGTAATCCTGCCTTTCTTGGTGATTTATATTGCTATGGGTAATTCTTTTGGTGTCATAAAACTTCAGCTTTAACTCTCTGATTACTGCTATTACTGCTAGGATTTTTTGCTGCTATTATGGTAAACAAAATGATAACCTTTTTGTTGAAGGTGTGTAGTAAAAAGCCTACTGGAGAGAAACAGATTTTCAGTCTGCAGAAATCTCAACTTTCTCTACTTCCTTTAACAGAGGATGCACTCTGTCGTTCATCCAGCCACTGAAAATGACTTTTTATAAGTGTATAGATGCAGCTATGTGACATGTACAAGGCCTGAGCTGGCCTTTCCTGTTACCCTTACTCAGCTCTATCTATATTGCAGAAACTCTAATAAAAGTCAAATGAGTCCAGTGAGATTGGCAGAAATAGATAGCGGTTATCTCAAGCAGAAAAGTGGACCACACAGCAAAATTCTCCCAGCCCAGGTGTGCATATATCACAAGTTAAAAGATTTTAGGAGTATCATCTTATCAAATGCATTCCTTTCATTTGCAAAAATTTTCAGATGCAAAATAACTTACAATGTCTGTCCAATGTGTGCAACTGAATTTCTTGCTTTTTCTGAAGAGATGATTATCTAGCAGTATCAATTTTGAGAGTGATTCTCAACGGACAAATGATTTATCACGGAATTTTTTTGTCTCTTCAGTCAGTAATTTTAAGATACAAGGTTTAACTGCCCTAAAGTAAACAGCTAAGTCATGTTTGAAATTATTTGATTGTTTTCTTAACAATACTGATCTACAAGATTTCCACTTTCATATATGCCCTTGTACTAAGT
The DNA here is from genome assembly GCA_027576195.1 of Cossypha heuglini. Lineage (NCBI taxonomy): Eukaryota > Metazoa > Chordata > Aves > Passeriformes > Muscicapidae > Cossypha > Cossypha heuglini. The sequence continues at coordinate 31,125 of JAODKT010001857.1, read as the reverse complement.
GTTGAGCTAAGCATTTATTGTATGTCACAATGACAGATTTACAGCCTTAATTACTCATGGTTGCTGCATCAACCATATGCATTTGCATACGAACTTTTCACAACAGACTCATCTTATTTACAGATAGCATGTGGCTAGCCATGGTCTTTTTAATTTTAAAGAGGAATTTAACATTAGAAATCAAAGCTAATTAAGTAAAGATAAGAGCATTGCCATTTGTTATACAGTTAGAAATAAATAATTGAGATTAGTGGCAGAAATTAGTGGAATATTGGATTGTTGAGGCTAAGAAAGTTTTTAATTTTTTAAAGGAATACTTTAGAATTATTAATTTAGCCAATCTAACTACTAAAAAAACATGTTCAGAATTTCCTCTGACAAACACATAGCAAAAAAGAACTTTGCTTTTAGAAGAGTTTCATAATGAAAAAAGATTGTGGCAGTACCTGGTTGACAAAAGCCTGCACTTTCAAGGTCACCTGCAGTTCCATCTTCCCCCTTCTGTCCCCCTGCCTGCACTTCTGCTCAAAGTGGAGCTTTCATTGTGGTACAACTCCTAGAAACTATGAATGAAGAAAACTTCTTATGGGCATTTTTGATGTCAGGTATAATTGTACAGCTACTGCTTTCTTTTTCTATTATTTTAAATCAGAGTTATTTCTTTACATTTAAGAGACGTTTTTTGCCTACTACAAACCTCCAGTATCTACACTTTAAAAATCTGAAATTTGGCGCTTATTCTGGATACATTTATTTAAAAATTATTATTTAAAAATCAACTTTTACTTTCTTTGAAGAGTACCTATGGTTAATATAATATTAGTCAATGGAACATACTTTTCTTTACTGTTTATTTAAAAATACTTCTTGTGTTTATTAGCAGCTGAATTCTTCTTCAAATTCCTCTCTGAAGAATTTATTTAAATGTAACTCCTTCTGGCAAAGCAGAGATGGTAATTTTTAAGAGAAAAAATTGATTTATGCACGTACTAAGTGCTTCTGGAATAGAGTTTGCAGATTCAATCTTACAGTGCTGCACAATTTCTTACAGAGCTGTGATTCAGCCGCCAGCTTAGGAGTAAGGAATGAAATAAAAAAAAAAAGAAGGAGACCCTTCTCCCCACCATATACAGAAGATACACAGTAAATTAACATTTGCCATGTTCTCTAAACCATCTTCTAGAATCTAATAACATCTTTAATAGACATAACAGCACGGCTGCTTAATAGCTGCTATTTTCCATTGTTGCTTTAGTGTCATATTTTTGCCAAAGCTCATTCCAGGAGTGCACAAGTATCACTGCTGAGAGTGGAAGTGTGTTTGCTATTTGGGAACACAAGTGAAGTAGAAGCTGCAGTAGTCTTACAGTCTTCATCTTGCTCCGTTTGCTTCAAGCACTCTGCCCTTCCTCCTGCTGGATGAAACCATGGCTTGCTTTCCTCCACTTGAAATAATCACCTGTCTTCTGGTGATTAATTTAGTTATGCAGATTTTGTTCTGCTTTTTTTTTGGAGCCTCAGCCTCCCTGAGCTTTTAATCATCAAATCCATTGCTCATAAATCTTTTTCCATGCAGTCATTTGCTACCTCCAGCATGGGTGGTATATTCTGAGCAGTGCACTCCTCACTCAGCACTCCAGAGGTCACACACCACATCCAAGTCCTCATGGTCAGTTTTGATGTAGCTGTTCACCCCAAATTCATCTAGTTCCTGTTCATTTTTCAAAAGTATTCCTTCCACTAACTGATTTTGTTCCAGACCCTTATCCAAAGCTTTTCCTCTCCAAAGTTGTTTTTTTGCCAAATCCTGGTTGCAGGACAGAGCACAGAAAATCAACAATTCTGACCGTTGTTTACTTGGGAGGAAATGGGATCTTTTCCCCAGTTTCCACCTGGCAGGAGAAGTGCTTTAGTCCTAAGAAATTTCCTCCATCATTTGATGACCCTACCAGCAGGTTGTGTTCTGCAGCTTCCCCTCCCAGAGAAAAAACCCAAACATTTTATTTTAATAAAATATCTTCCTCCTTTCCAGTCAGCCTCACTAGCATCCTACAGTTCTTTTTTGCTTTTGGCAGCTCTCCCAGAACTCTGGGCTGAAGGCAGAAAGAAACCACACTGTTTCTGTGGTTTCTAGAATAGACCAAAGCTCCTTATAACATATTTCATGCAGCTGTGCTTTCTTGGTCATCTCTCTCACTTCCCCAGTTAAATCCCAGTCTTTTTTTCTCCATTAGCACATATGGTTTTCTAAGATGATCAGGTCAATGACTCATTGTACACACTTGTTAAACAGGATCATTTTGAAGGTGCTTTGCAGTGAAGTGGTCTGGTTCAGTTTGGGTGCACTGCAATATAGAATTGTTAGTCTTGACATTGGAAAGAATAGATGCTTTTATGTCACCTTGCATATTGGTAGGCAGCTTTTCATGTTAAAATACACTAATTTATTGAAATCTAAACTGTATTAATCACCATTAAATACGTTTAAATATGTTCACTTCCTTCAGGGCTCTGTTGAGGAGGTTATGGAAATATAGATTTCATCTCTGTGACTGTATATGTGTGTGAATCTATACATTTCCATACATATGTATACAGAGAAAACACTTATGCTTTAATTTACATTATTTTCAAGATACATAATGACAATAACTCACAATCAATGCTATAGTATAAATTCCGAGAAAGACCTTAAATTGCTCTTAGAAAATGTATCAGACAGACAAATACTACACACACACACACACACACATACACATATGTACAATTCATTTTATGAGCAAGGGTAATCCAAATTTTATTTGTACTGTAAAGGAAAAAAAGGGAGTTATTAAATCTGTCCATTCATGTTGCAGTGATTCCACACATCTAAGTAGATTTTTGGAGAAAGTAGACATTTTACAAGTATAAGTAGCTTCAGAAACATTTTGGAAAATAAAATTATTTGGACAATATAAGGCCATGTTTGAGTTAGAAAAAAATGTTTATATTATTGAAGGTTAATAAAAGTAACTTTAGATTTATGTTTTCTTGTCTTTTTTTATTTTATTTTCATAATCACCATGTTCTTAGAAAAGGAACAAGTGGAAACTCTGCATTTGGAGGTGCTCAGAGAGCAATAGAAATGTGTTACAGGAACCTGTCACCCTGTGAATTCTCAGAGCTGTTTCCTGGTGCAGTTCTGCAGATTCTATAGAAGTGAAATGCTTTTTTTTGTTGTAATTATAAACACGTGTCTTAGGAAGGAGAAGCCACCAGACTTTATGAATTGAGGAATTGTTATTATGACTTAGTGTCACAGGCTTTTGTACAAATATTGAAATGGCTCTCCCTGTCCAGATGGTTGCTCCCATCTCATCCCTACCGTCCAGTCCCTTTTGTGTGCAGGTGTCAGTCCAATTATATTTCCTGACACCTGATAGCTCTGCTTAACTGTGGTTTCCAGATCACAGATTTTTCAGTGGATACAGGGAAAATGCTAGGGAAGTGCAAGCAGCAACTTCATTTATATTAAAAGTTTGTGTTCTAGATGTGAGGAAAATACCATTGCTTTGAATAGTACTGTGCTATGAGAAACAGGAAAGCAAAGAATAATGAAAAAGGAGTTTCTAATTGTGAACATGTGGCATGGATTATTTCTGTACCATGGAAAAGGGACCCTCTGTCATGCAGCAGCCACAGTTAGAGCAGATCAGGGTGTTATAAGAGGGGTCCTGAAAAAAATAACTGCTGCACTTCAGCTCTGATGTTTGGGGTTGTGTAGTTTGAACAATCTTGCTAGATTCATTACATTTTTTAATCCCTAGGGTTAAGACCTGAGAGAATGAGCTAAAGACTTTACAGAGCTAATCATCCATCCTGAATTTTTCTTGAAAAAAAGGTAGAAGGATGCATCTGGGATTTTGCTTCGTTTGACTTTCTCTCCCTGTTTCATTGACTTATTTAGTAGTTCATCTTATAACTGTTCCTAGCCTCTTATATCTCTTCCTTGTATGAGCATGGGTCTCATAGAATCTCCTGTCTTCACAGAATTGTAAGTGCTAAAATTTATTTCAACGTGCGGCTTTTACATACTTCATCTTGAGGGTGTGATACTGCAGCATTCCAGCACTGGGTAAAAAGATTGCATGAAAAGGAAAACCACAAGTATTTGCAGCAAAGCTCTGCATTCTTTTTTGGTACAGGATTTCTTGGCCCTGTGACACACCAGGGAAGACACCCTTTTTCAGATTCAGGCTGCCATTTCTTTGCAGCTGTACTCTAATATGAATTTTTGAAAAGATTGCATGAATTATGGCTGAACTACTCTTGACTACTTTGCAGCTGAAAATTTTCCTTCAGCACAAAACTCCCAATTAAGTTTTGGTTCGTAAATGCCCCACAGTATCAACTAAATAGTTGCTGGATGCAGCTGTATGTATTAACTATATCTGAAGTTCAAGAATGTTACATTTTTAATGGGATAAAACATTCCTATTTCAAGAAAGGAAACAAGTACCTTACTTTCATTTACAGTATGATAGCATACAAGAGTTGGGAAGAAATTTTTCTTCCCTTATGCAATTACCTAGTTACATTAAAAGGGTGAAAGGGGATTTGATTTCCCCTGAAATCTCAGGTGCTAGCCTCTGTAGGAAATATGATGATGACTAGATTAGATGAAGTAGCAGTCTACGTTAAGATGGAGACACCGATTATTCATGGGTTTTAAGACCCAGAAGGGACTATTATGATAATTTAGTCTGACCTCTTGTATAACATAAGTCTTATAATTTCGCACAGTAATTCTTGTGCTGAGCTCCTAACACATTCCTGTGCATTAGTAGACCAGTCCTGAAGCTTACTTTGGCACAGAACAGAAAGTGGAAGTCACTAAGACAGAAGAATATTTTAGTCCTTTCCCTATCCTACTGGAAAGAATGATAATTTCACTGAGTGCATACGAAAGGACAGTCAGTAAAGGTTTTAAAAGCACAGGTCCATATTTATATCCTGAAATTTGAAAACCATTATATTCCAAAGTTTAAACATAGTAATTTATTTTAAATTGGTGAAGAAAATTATGGAATATTGCAGCTTAGACTAACTGGAAGTGACTCATTACTATTTCTGAAAATTTTTTGTCTGCATCACCTTTCGGACCATTGAGGTGCTAGGCACAGCTAGTTTATGTGGTGATGGAGGAGGCAGTGGGCTCCAAAATTATTTTCTTTTCTATGTTTCTAAATCTATGTTAGTCCATTTTTGGTTATAATGAAGTTTAGTCTTCATTGCAGTGCTAAAATATGAATAAAGAGTAAAAAGGCCGTATTATTGGGTTCAGGTGGATCAGATCAGTGATATTCAGCTAATTTGCGCATAATTGCTTCTGTTTATACCTCTGTGCATCAGGTCCTTAGAAAGAACTGGGTGAGGCAAGAATGTGGGAAAATCTGTTTTTCTTGCCATCCATCTTAGATGGACTTTTTTGTTTCTTGGTTTCGTCAGGTTTTATCCCTCTATGTGTTGTTTTGTCTGGAAAGTAAACTTCAACGGATTGTTTTCCCTTTCACTTGACACAGTTTCCTTCCTATTTCTCAGGTGCTTGTGTTCTCTGTGAGTGTGTGTTTTCAGATATTTGCATCGGGGAATGTATGCCTTTTCTTGCTTGTACTGCTTTTTATTTAAAGTATATGGAAAGTATTATGTAGTGTGTAATTTGTAATTACATATTACAAATAGTGTGTTCGAATATACCATTTTCTTCAAAATGCACACATAGTTACATTAAAATATTTTTTGACCAATCTACTCACGTAGAGATCACAAAAATGTTCTGATTTATGACCTGAGATGCTAATGCCAGAATAAAGAGCAAAAGAGGAAAAGGAAATATATATAGGTTACATTTTTATTTATTTTTCTGGTTCTTGGGTGGCTGCTAGAGAAACTAAACCATCTAACTTGAGGAAAACAGTAGGATTTAACCTGCTGCATCATTAGTTCTGAACATCTTCCTTTTCCTCTGCTGTACATACCTACCTGTTTGCCATATGCACCAGAGCAGTCTGAACTTTATTCGAACATGAGGGAAATTAGAGACATGGCAGATTGACACGTGGTCCTGACGCAGTCGTGATCCCTATACTACCCAGCATAAAAATTTGTAAGTGTGGATAAATTCCACTGTGTGACCAAGTTATAGGTGTGCTTGCAGATATGATAGCTGAGAGTCATCAAGTTTGGAGATGATGCAAAGTTTTAGGCTCTATGAATGTACATTTTTTTTAGGAAATTGACTACTCTTTGATATGGGACTTCACAGCTTACAGGCTGAGTGCCTCAGGCAGCTTGCCAAGAGAACCTGTGATCACTAACTTCCAAAAATTTGTTTCCTGAGAAGTCTTGAGCTCTGATCTAGGCCATACTGGAGATATCAGTGACATTAGCCTTCCCTTGATTGCTTTCTCTCCTGGATCATCACTCCTTTACATTTTTGAACAAACACAGAGCAATAAAATGTATATGAATTGTGTCACTCATCATCGAATGAACTGAATTCTTCTATTAACTAGACTAAAATTGCACCAACAGGCGCAGAACTGGAAACTGCAACATCATGAGAATAGGACTTGAGAATAAGACCCAGAAGAGGAGTATTTTCCATTGATGCCCATTATCATGCAATTACCCATTTCAGACTGGTTCTTTTATTATTTTTATATTTTTTCAGTCCCATAAAGATAAGCACAAAACAAATTATAAGTGCATTATTCTTGCCACCTAAAATTATGGTACCTTATCATCAAGATATTATTTCTATTTTTTCGTGATTTTTCTAATTTTACTATTCTTGATGGAAGTAGCCTCAAGGGAAGACAATCACTCACTTTGGTGATTGTATTTCTTTATTATTTCCTCAACTGCTGTTCTTAACTCTGAAAATAAACTCTATTATTCTTTTTATGTCCAAGAAACATGATATTTTATTGTTATTTTGTAATACACTTTTGTCCTTGACTTTGATTTTTAGGAATATATAGAAACCATGTACGTTCTGTAGCTACCTCAGCCAGCTAACATATATAAGCAACCTACAACATAAGCAATAAAGAACTCAGAATTCTGCCTCAGTCTTTGCTGACTCTTAAGCACAGTATGAAATGTGAAGATATTTGTGAAATTGTAGTCTCTTTCTGGAGTTAACACTGAAGCATATAAAACCAGGAAGCGTCAACTACCTGGAACTATAAATAAGTAATTCCCAATAGGTTTTGCATCCTAATTATTCAGCAATGAGTATATATATAATAGGAAATATATTTGCTTAGAAGAGAAAAAACGCCTCATCCTATCACACACAGCCAAACCCTCCCCAAGCAGAAGAGAAGGAACACCTAAAACTTAACCTCTGAAAAGAAACCAGATATCTTTAGTCTGATGCTTTCAGAGAAACACAATTATGAGCCAAATAATTTCCCATTTTGTCCTCACTCGTACAATCTGTGCAGAGCTAGCTACCAAAAGGAAATACCAGTGTGCTGAGACAATGAAACTGAGCACAGCCTGTGTGAATATTGTAGATGTTTCAAGATATTTCCTATGATTCCATATAATTAGGCTCCTGCTGACATATTGTCTGTCTTCCAGTGATGATTCTCACTTTGAAATGAAGCAGTCAAAACTATGATGATCCAAAGGAGCATTGGGCTTCTTGAATTATAGGAAAGGAATCTTTATTTTTTTATTTTCTCAGAGGTCTCTCTCTACCACCAGAAAGAGCCTTCTTCTGCATGCTTGCATTTTCCATGTATCATGAGTTTACTCAGAACATTCAGCATAGCAGATGGCTGGGGACCTTAAGCTGCATGATACGAACTTTAGAAAAGGCCAGTCTGGACCACAACACCAAAAGCCAAACAATAAAAAGTGTGATAGCACTGGAAGAAAAAGAAGAGAGGTATATTGTGTAAAATATTGCAAATGTGACAAAAAAAAAAAAAAAGAAAAGAAACT
>JAODKT010001857.1:0-12315 GCA_027576195.1 Cossypha heuglini | reverse complement strand
TCTGATGTCATAAAATCACTTTGGTATATCATGCAAATATGCCTGATTATACAACTAGAAAATGGTATTTTTAGTCTTTAAAAAACAGGCTGACCCTTAGGTAAATCTGCAGGAAGCATTTCTGTTGCAGTGACTGTTTCACAATAGATAACAAAATATCGTCCACAGGTTTAATTTTATTATTGCTCTTAGTTTTCTTCCAAGGATGCTTAATAAGAAAGGTCAAGGTATCATCAAAATATTGACAGATTTTTGCTGAATGACATAAAACTGTCAGAGATGCTGAGCTTTGATGTTCCATTAAGTGATCGATGCGGATTACTGACTTTTGGCTAAATGCTGCTCAACTCTATAAGGTCAATATTTGTTAGTTCATTGGTAGAATAATTAATCAATCAATACAGGATGCTTGTAGTCAGGAAAAAAGTATTACCAAGACTGAATGTCTGGCATTAGGAACTAAAATTATTTCATAATGTCTTTGGAGTGTTATTAACTCCCTGTTTACAGAATTTATTTGTAACCATCACATTTCTAGTGGAAGGAAGAAAAAATAGCCAAGCAAAGAGCACTTGTAACCTTGAGCTGCAGGAAGGAAATACCTCTAACAAGCAGAGTGCATCATCATTAGTTCGTCCCTTTCACATCATCACACTCAGCTTGGAAAAATAATTGCATGCAATTTTTCTATTTTACAGTTGGGCCACATGACACAATGTTCTTTCTTTAGAGCTCCTACTCAGGTCTCCCATCCTGTCTTTTTTGTAGTTGTTAGCACTGCTAGTAGCCTCTCACATGTCTCCACTGGAAGCTTTTACTGCACTGCATGTACAGTGCCATCCATGACAAGGCTCTGAACCATCAGGCAGAACTTTTATAACACAGACTGCTGCAGTAATAATAATGAATATAGATAAAAGGCATCAATAGGTACACTGGGTATTTTCCAGATATAATAGCTTTAAACGTCACAATTCTATTAGAGTTTATAGTCTAATGCACCTGACATTGCTTTCAACTTACATGTAAAAAAATGTGTATAGACTTCTTGTCTAGAATGCTAAGATGGGCACTTCTTCACTCACTTCATGTGTCCAGGATGTTTTCAGGCTCTGAGAATTTAAAGAAAGAATTCTTTCTCACTGATTTACAAAAGGTGCTTTTAATGAGTACTTCAAATAGTTTAAATGCAAATTCCTTCTTTATATGCTTTGTTTTTGTACGTACACAAATTAAATAATTGCTGATAATTGGGGATGCACTCAATTGTGATGTCCAAATGTCTTGAAAGTTTAGGAAATTACATGATGAATGTTTGAAGAATAAATAGTTGACACCATTCATTAAGAAAGGGATGTTTTTCTCCTTACCAAATGTAAATATCAAACTCAAATTAATTAATATCTAACCAAGCATAAAACTAAGCATAAGTGGAGAAAGGAGTTGTAATAGAGAGACTAGTTTTGCTAGGATCAGTCATTCAGGACTTAGAAAAGGCAGAGAACCACTTCATGGGGTTTTCAGGGGTCAGAGACAGTTTTGTCAGACTTACATGCCAGCTGGCTTTCAAATTCTAGACCGTAAGGGCATTTCCCTGGCTTTGGTTCTCAACTGGGCCATGCTCTGGCTTTATGTAACTCCCTCAGCCATGCAGTGTGGTAGAAAGATTCTGCAAGGGCGAGGCTGAGCCCTGCTGTGCTGTACTCCATTCCTTGTCATCTGTCTGAGAGGGCACATGGTTCAGAGAAACTGAAGCCTCACCAAGTAGGAGGGGTGAGAAATTATGGTTCTTTAGATCCAGCTTATTCTGACAGCAACAGTATAGAATTTTTCTTCCATTTTAGCAGTGGAGAATGGGAAAACTAAGAGCCTACGTATTTAGACCAGGGCAGGAAACTACACCCAGATCTACCAAACCATGGATTTATTTTGAATCAAGTGAAAATGTATAAACCTCTTGGAACTTTATTAAAATTATTAGAAGTATGATAAAATCTTATAAGAGTTTTGATTCAAAGGTTATGACAGTTATGTAACACATTTTCTCACACAGTTATCTTAAAATTGGATGTAAAATTGTATGTATTTTGGAGGTGGTGTTAATTGGTAACTATATAATTTGATTTTTTTTTAGAGATATTTTGTTACAGGAATAATGATTTGTGATTTACTATGATGCAGTGCAGAAAAGACAGGTTCAGAGCTTTTCTCTGATGCTTTTGGTTAGTATAAAGGTTTCATGAAAGGAATCACCACAAATAAAAAGAAAATTTCCTTACTTAACTTCTGTGAAATTTTTATAGTTTGGCTGTTTCACATATTACCTGAATGTTTTATTGCTTTCTGTTTGTCTGTGTAGAATTAGAAAAATGTACTTCACACATTTCAAGTCCTGTAATAAATAACATCATAGTTCCATTTGCCTTGCAGTATCATCTACTCATTCAAATTGAGATGACTGTAGGTGTCAGAGGGTGTGATCTTTGTAGAAGGGAGAAAGAGCACTGCAGTGAAGTTTCCTATGTACCATGTTTCACTGGATTGTACTGGGTTACTGTGCCACAGCTCGTTATACCGCACGGCAACTAACATGTCATGACAGAAATAAGTCAGTCAGGATATGAGGTACCAAAACACTTAGCTCTGGCAAACGCATACAAAACTGAAAATGAAATGGTACTGAAAGAGATTTTGTATCTCAATAACCATGGATTCCTCTTCATCAATATTTTTCATACAACTCTAGAATTTCACGCCGACAAAAGGCTGTCATGATCCAAACGGTAGTTCCACGCAGAGGTTAAGCATCTCTCTGAAATGGGAAAACCTTCCCTGTTTGAGAAGTTATTCTGAATGTCAAAATTCTGTAAAAAAGTTTTCGCCCTAATATTGGACTTCGAAAACCTCTCTAAACTTACACTTTACTGCTATTAAGATCCCTGTTGCACTCCATCAGGTTGCAAATATCTTGATACTGGGTGCTATACAGGTACACAGGAAGACATATAAGTCGGCATAAATGACTGGAAATTTGAAAGTGTTAGAAGGAAAACTGGAAGTCCTGAAAAAGCTACTTTCAATGACAATCAATAAAGAAATTATTTTGGTTCTGATGAGGTTGTAAGTTACAGCCTAACAACCTTTTCTATCAGGAGAAGCTGGAGAGCTTCCCAAAGGAGCTAATGTCATTGTCTGTTTTATAGAAAAGGACAAAAATGGATCAATTTGTTCAGAATGACCCAGGAAATGAGTGGCCAAGGCTAGACCATAGGTAATGTCATCATAGAGCTGAATAAATGCTACTTTGTCTGCTCCATGGGGTGCACTTTCTATGGCTTTTGATGAAGACACTTTACTAGGAATTAGAACACAGTCAACATGTACTCAAACGCCACGTTAAAACTGGCTGTCTGTAATTTTTTTCTTTTTAATTTTTTCTTTTTTTAAGAAAAAATTATTTTAATTTTTTTCAAAAATCATTATTATAGTGCTGAAATATTCTACACTTCTGAGAATTTTAGCTATTGGAATAAAATTTTTTGAAGAATTTTGTGCAGATGAAGTTCTTGACATTTGTAATTTGCTCATTTTTTGAAACGGTTTACTTCAGAGGGAAATTAAAATATCTTCTTTCTGGGAATATTGTTCAAAACCTATTTTTTCTGACAATGGGTCAGAAATACAGGCCAAGAAAAATCTTCAAGAAATTGTCAATCTTCTCTACATATCCATCTTATGTTTGGTTATATTAAGAGAACACATATATGGTTTACCACTATTTAAATGTGAGTTTTGTCTTGAAACCTGCCAGAGTGAGTAGCACTCAATAGAAAACCAGAAAATCAACAACAGATATGAAGAGTTCTTACAAATTGGATTAGTGGATGTCTCAGAGATTTTATCCAGTAACCTCTCTGGATGGTATCTGTGGTTCATATCCAGATGCATCTTCATATGGATATTGATAGTTATGTTTCAAAGTGGGATGGTCAGCAGCTAATTTCTAAGACAGGTTGCCAATACAGAAGAACAGGAATAGCAAAGAATTTTGTGGGCATGACTTCTTCCTGGATTTGAAGAACCTACAGTGCTGTGAAGTCTCCTTTGTAGAGGGTAGCTGAACAGAACTAGACATTTGGAAGTTAACTACATGTATATTGTATTCCTCTGTATATTGACATATATCTTCACATATTTTTAATGGGCAGATACAGAAGATTTGCAGGAAGTCTGATTACATTACATTTACTAGTATCCATTATACCCAATTAGGAAATGCTGCAATAGTACAAAAGGATAGGCAGCCTGTACATTATGAATTCTGGTGGGAGGCACTAAACATGAAAGTGTTGTTCTTTGACTGCCTGAGGGCTGTCTTAAGTGCTAAGCTTTTGATCTTAGTGACAGTTTTAAAACCCTTAAGCAAACCAGAACTAGGAATAAAAAAGCTGACAGCTGTGGTTCACCTCTCTCTGTCTCTCTTTGCCTTCCTATTATCCTAAACCCTTGAAGATCTCTGGAGAGAGACACAGCTCACACTGCATGTATGAGACAGCACTCATCATGTGTCTCCTGGAAGTGCACTATATATGTCTTTTTACTTCTCTGGGGTTATTGAGATGACTAAAAGGTATGACCCTAAAGATATGAACACATTACTGAAAGAGCTAAGGTGGTTCAAGTTTATAGTGTATGTGGTATCCTTATGTCTTCATGAATATTGACATCTTGTTGCTATCTTATATTCAGCGTGCAATTTATGGTATAAGTAAATTGGACTGTGAAGCCAACAATTAACTACTTTGTGGGGGAAAAAAAATACCTCTTCATAGGAACTGGGAAGGCTTACAGACTACATAAATAAAAATATAATTTTATGATACAATAGTTATTACATGTTTAGAAAGTTTCATGTTACAGTTGGCGAATGACAGCAGATAAAATCTGAACATGTCAGGTAAATAATAAGTCTATTCTGGCTATAGATGCTGTTGCTTTAATTATGACATTCATCATCACTCTAGGAAAAAGCCAAAGTCTCTAAGTGTAGAGATACATACGCTCAGATTTTATGTGCAAACACAAATGTCTGCTTTTTAGCAATGCAGCCATGTAACTGTCATTTTTGCAGGAGTAGTTGGAAAGATATGTTCAAAATAGGGTTATAACACCTACTACAACATAAGCTATTAAGATCTTTTATGGAAACTCTAATGCTACCTATACAAATTCTTTATCGCAATCAGTTCTGCTGAATAGCTACATGGGGAATTGTAAAGACAGTAGATGAGCCATTCCACTGATGGCCTTGGAGGACATTTTAATGATCTATTGCCTGAGATTGTCAGTGCTGTGGCTTCTATACTCTTTTCCCCATATACCACTTTCTAAAGTCATCATAGTTTATTGATGAGAATGACTGATTGTATATTTGGAAGTGCCACTGACAGAAATTATGCTCTTATTATTGCTGAGAAAGTTTTCAAATTCTTGACTGCAGGTAAAATGGAAGTAAAAAATAAATAAAAATAATTTTCTATGATATCAGATGATAAATCTTCAGTAGATTTCTAGTATTGATGGCTGACAAACTAATAAATCATTGCAGAATCCCCTTAAAACCAGTCAGATTTTTTTAACTGTAGGGAAATTTTCTCTTAATTTCAAAAATTAGAACAATCAGAGAGAACTGTGTTTGTGGTAAATGAAGTGCTTCTTTCTTTCACTTGGTAAGCTTAGGCTAACATTATTCACCGAGTTTCTGTAGAAGATGAAAAAAAACACACTGATTTTTTAAAGATCTGTACTGTTAATGGACTTACACAGTTTGGTCAGAATTGCTTCAACTACAGTATATATGCACACAGTGTGCATAATTTAGTAGCAAACAGGTAAACAAATAAATGCAGTTAATGGGCATGTAGTGGGCAATAAAAATATATTTAAGGTTTTCCAAAACAACATTTTAGCAGTATCCTCAATCTGGATTTGATTGTTCTAGTTTAATTAAGCCTGTTAGTTGAGAACTACAAAAAAGACTGTGGGAAAAAAGAAATTATGGAAGAGATTAAATGATTCAAAATTTTTAAAGTGGACAGAAAGGAACACTGTTATTCCTACTAGATCCAGTATCAACAAGGAAAATGACAGGGTAATTGTAAGGGTTGACCTAGCTCCTGGGTCCCTCTGAGCAATGAGAAAAATAGTTAAACTGAAAAAAACCCCATATAATGTATAACTGTAATTCTGTATTTTAAAGACAAAATATTTCTAAGATTGAAGCCTAATAAACTAGTAAGTAATGGAGAAGAAATATTTTAGCACTATATATAATCCAAGGAAGGTTTAGAGTTCTGTGTATCTTTTTAACTTCCTCTCAGTAAGCCCCAATTTGAAAATATACTATGTAAGAGCTTTGCTCTTTTGAATAGCGGTTGTAGAGCGATTGCATTGGATGTGCCAAATTTGTCAATATATAACTTGTAAAATATTCATTTCTGAAAGGTAGTTCCTTATCATCCTGTTCATCGCATTTGATGATGTTGACAAACGATTTTCAAAATTAAACTTACTTTAGTAGTCTCAATGACAGAAGTCACACCAGTAATGCAATTAATTCTAAACTCGCACAGCTTAGTAACTATATTCTCTGACTCAGAACCAGACAGTTCAAAAAACTCTCACAAATTTTAAACCCCCAGCAGGATTAGAATTTGGAGCTTGATAGAGCCTGGTTTATATGTAAAATAGATGTTGCATGAAAGTCCAAGAGCGACAACCTAAACACAGGAAATAGTGGTTTCTGGATCTAGCTTGCAGATTGAGACCTGTCATACAACATAGAGAATTTATTTTAGAGTAGTCTTTAATAAAGCACTTTTATAGAGGTTTTGATAACAAAGGAATTGTCCAATTATGTTTTTACAACCTAGCATGCTCATTAAAGCATAACAATGGAAAAGTTATCCTGTATTAACATGGTATAGGATAATATTTTTTTAAGAATAAGAAAGGCTCATTTAATTTCACTGGGGTTTTCATATCCAAAAATTTCAACAACTGCAAAATTATTTTCTATCATATACAGAAAAGATGAAAAGACGAAAAAAAAGGCCAGGAAAAAATATTGGTACAGATTGACTTGTATGTACAGTGATTGTAGTGTAAATGGACTTTCCTTTGTCCATTGAATGATGTTATCTTTAGCAACATGTGTTACTTAGAAGCTCCCTAATTTACTACCATAACTGCTTCAAAACGCTCCTCATTGCTGTCTTTTCAAACACCCATTTTTTTTCTGGTACAGTTCTGATGACCTTGATGGGCATTATATCCTGTTTCTATTGTCCTAATGCCCCTCTTTAAGTCTCTGATAGGCTTCTGATAATTTCCTTGCTATGTTGGTAGGTGGTGACAATTTTCATAAGGTAATTAGACTTCTGTAATATTTCAGATTAAAATTTTATGTGGCCTCTCATGTGATTCTTAGTTTATTAGTTCTAATATTTAGTGGAACATCAGTCAGGTCAAAGTGAAGGCAGAATCAATAAAGAATAAATAATGAATAGTTATTATGCGTAAAGAGACATTACCTCTCTCTACGAATTATTTTTTCTGTTAAAATAGAAAGAACAACTCTATTAGTTTTTCAAGGACACTTCACATACTTCACAAACTTGCATAAAATAATTTTACTAAATTAATAGAAAAAATATGAGAGTTATCCATTAAAATAAATGCTCAATAACTCAGTTATTAAAGAATGCGTGCAGTGTATCCAAATGACCTGTGTACCTAAAAAATCCATCTCAAATATTTTTTTGGTGGAATTTTAAATACCTAACTCAGCAATGAATTTTTAAGTCAGTAGGTGAAGAAGTTGACTATAAATTCATTGATTGTGAGGAATGCGGCAAAGGGAAACATCTGACAAAAACAAAACCACATTGAATCATCCTCTGAATCTTCACTTACATATTCCAAAAGAGGGCAGCAAATGTCTGCCTATCTGGTGCTTTCCAGTTCTGGTCAGCAGTGGTCACTGATGGCAGGCTGATCCAGACCTTTCCTATATTCACATCTTTAAGCACCTCTATGAACAGGAAGGATTTTTTGGGGAAGGAATGGAAGCCTGATTGGCTCTTCTGAGCAATCCTTCAAAATGTTAACAGGAGGAAGTCACTGTATGCTAGATGTTTCCTTTATCCTTTTCCAGGTCTGGTAAAATGCAATTCAGAGCAGACACAACAAAATAATCTGTGCAGTTCAGAACAAAAGCTCTCACAGTTTCTTCTACACCAGTATGCAATTTCCCATTTTGTTCTCTCCTCTAACACTGAAAACATTGTACAAATATAAATAGACAGCCCTCCCCACCCCAAAGATACAAGCAGAAAACAGAAAAAAATATTCTTTGCTGTATGAAACTCGATTTACAGTACAGTAAGGGGCTTGTAGAACCAAAGTGCACCTTAAAAAAGGAAGACTAGAAAAAGCAGGGAGGAAATTAAAACTTTAATATTGTAATTTAATACTTTGGTTCCAAAATGCTTCTTCTCAGAGAAAAATCTGAAAAATAAAGGAGATATATATAACTTACTGAATATCTTACTCTTCACATTGCTGCTCCACATAGAGATGGCTTATTAACTCTCATGGCTGTGAATGTGCATTGTGATGTTCACAATTGCACACACACATACTTTTGTGAATTTCCTTTCAGCTACTTAATTTTCCACTTGTTTGCATGGATGCTTATTAAGAAAGTAGCTAGTCTTTAAACACAGTAGAATAAAAAAGAAAAAATATACTATCATATAAGAATATAAAAGCAATATCTCTCTTTTTAATAAGGAGAAAAAAATTGGAATTTTTAATAACTCTAGGATATCTTTGATTTTTTTGCAAATCTAGAGTGACTCTCTTTAAAAAAGCAGGATCTTCAATAAAATGAGACAATATGCTGACTTTTGCAGATTTGGAATATATTTTATAGAAAAGTGTGTAGCTTCCTAGCCCTTCGGCTAGCAAGGATAGAAGGCACAACTATAAGCTGATGTCAGATGACACATGGTGCATTAAGAATAAAATACCTTGAAATATGTTAGTAAATTCTTGTACTGTTGTACTATTTCAATTCCATGTGATTGTTCAGTATGTGAGAAGCTCTCACCCTGTCCATTTCCAGTGTGTTTTACAGTGTATTATTTTTCTCTCCTCTAAAAGCTTTTGGATTTTCCGTCTCTTAATTCACTTGCTACAAGTTGCTGAAGGTTATGATTAAGACTTTGTATACTTTGCAGAAATGCACAGAACAGGGCTAAATTCAGACTTAAATCAGCTTCCCTGGGACCTTGTCCAGCTGAGGTTTCAAGACTCGCAGGAATAATGGAGATTTCACAGCCTCTCTGAATAAGTAACCTGTTCCAGTGTTCAAACATTTTCAGGGGAAAAATTGGCTGTATGTCCAGCTGCAATTTCCCGTGTTCGACTTTGTATCTGTTGAACCATTACATTCCACTCTGCACACACCAGGAGAGGGATCTGTGTCTCCTCAGTAGCTCCTTCTCACACACAAACACATCTACGGGAAGACTTGGCCAGGAAAACAAAAGATGAACTCGTTTTTAAGACATTATCCACTGGGTCCTGCCCTGTATAGCTGCTACCAAGCCAGCTGGGCAGCAGACTGCACAGATGTAGGAAGGTACTGTCCCTCAGGGGCAGGACACTGCATTTGCCTTTGTTAAGCTCATGAGGTTATTGTCTGCCCATTCCATCATTTGAGCGTAATGACCTTCAGATATGCACAGAGGAAGGAGAAATGTAGTGTCCATAACTATGATGGACAGAAAAGGAGGTCATGGCCTAAATTGTAGCAATAGAGTCCTAGGCTGCTACACAGTCCTAGGATGCTACACAGTCCTAGGCTGCTATACAGACAAGTCAAGTATTAAAGCATGTAAAACACCGAAACTGGTCACTAAGAAGACCAGAGATTCAGTAAAGGGAAACAATTCATATCCTTTCCAGTACAGCTGTTTTTTTAAATGGACCCTAGGCATTTACTCTCAGGTTGATTCCCCAAATGATGGAATACTTCAGATATCCTTATACCACAGATTTCCATAAGGAAATATTTCTTTCTTATAAATATAATCTAACAGAAATACCTGTATTTCATTTATTCAGAGAAGAAAATATCCATTTTCCAATACTAGCCTAAAATCATCTAAGTTAGAAGCAAATGGAAGTTAGTCTTATTGTTAAAATTTGAAGTTGTCTTGTTTTCACTCTTAATTCTTTTTTCACTTATGGAGCAATTGCTCATTTAATTCAGTATTTTTTAATTCTCACTCAGTAACTAAATAAATGTAAACAATTACAATGCTTATGTTGCTACTGCAACTAATTGTAATATTAAATTCCCCCTGTGAATGGAATTTTAATGTTCTTGGTGGCATTTTGTCAGCAATTTTCCTGCTGTTTAAAAGATCACTGTCTAATGGGATTAAGGTGGATAATCAAATCTCAAACTGGAATTAGGCTATGAGGTTTAAATGCCTGGGGAATACCTCCTTACTAAATATGAATGAAAGATGTTCAGTGCACACAGAGAAGAAAAATAAATGGAAGGCCATATTTTCATGCTATGGTGTTACCTCAAATATCTTGAAAAGAAACTTGGATTCCTTTTCTGACAGTCAGACCATTAGACAATTTCAATGTCTGGGATCGAAATAATATTTCAAGAGGTTTTATGGTATGTTACATTAATTGGGGTATGTTGCTGATGCCTTAGGATTTTAGATTTTGGCTTCAGCTACAATTTTTAGTGCAGCATTGAACCTATTGCTGTTTTAAAACAGTAATTTTTTTTATATGTTTTAAAAAATATTAAGCATTACTTATGGGCATACAGAATTGTTGGGAATTTAAGTCTGCTCTTTCAAACTCAATTCTGGACTTTGTGCGTGTTTGTGCAGCTGGGGCAAAAGAATATGCCTGGTGTTCAGTGTTCATGATTTCTTCCATGTGATCTTCATGTAGGAACTATGAAACTTATTCTCTAAAACTGCAAAAAATAAGTGGTAGCAACTGATTTCCATATGAGAGTATTGTCTTATGCAAGTTGAAGTAGTAAAAGGAAAAAAAATTACACACTTGTAAATCCCTGCCAATTGCTATCAGGTATGTTTGAGTGCAGTTTGTAAACTGAAGCAAATTGATAGACAGAAATCAGTCTGTAGAAGACTGCAGGCATCACAAAACAGTCTTCTGTGTTTGATTTGGTAAGATCTGTGGGCATAAATTCTGTGTTTTCTCCCCCAGCTTCCCTCGCTTCAGTGTTCTATCCAAGGAAAATAATTTTTTCCATCAGAAATAAAAGGCTAATAATGGTTATTTACATGATTGTTATCATAGCAGTTGACACAGTTATTGGAATTCCAAAAGACACATTTGGGGAAAAAATTTGAGCTGAATGTTTCTGCACTAAAACTGAGATTGGTAGATGACACATGTTCTTTGTAGTTTCTGTCGAGATAAACATATAAGACATAGATAATGTATAAGACATGTTCACTATTGCTCAAATGTAATTTTCCAGAATGTTTTTGAAATTATTCAATGCAATTTCCTTATTTCTAAACTAAGAATTATCCTGCAGTAGTACAGAGGCCATCTTCCCAAAGATAGTAACTTTTATCTACTAATACCTGAAACTATACTGACATATACCAGCATATATCCTGACATCTGTAAATAACTGAAAAATAACTTAATGCACACTTTACAGTTATGATTAGATACTGACTTTTTAATATATTTTGTCAGGTTTTTTCACAACTGGTTATATTCCAGTCTTAGAACAGAGCAATTTAAGGAATTTCATTTTCAATTGAGCATTAACTGTTTAAATCTAACTATTTTAACTTAACTAACAGACTGATTGTTTTTTCACAACTGTTCAATACTTATATGACTCCTCTAAAACATTAACTTTAGACTTGCTATTGATTCCTGTACGACAGAAAAGTCTGAGACCTTATGTACCTGTTACTCCACTAAACTTGTTTCTTAATTTTCTCTAAATACATTTTAAAAATTTGATATTAGGGAGTATTCCAAGTACCTCTATGGCAACTGAGTAATATTTTAAGCATTTAGCATTAACTTTGATCAGAATGTTCCTTTGTGGACCTGTCCCACTTTTGTTTTCAGGGCTGGAAGATAATATTTACCAATTTTTCTCTTTTCTTTTTTCTTTTCTTTTCTTTTTTCTTTTCTTTTCTTTTCTTTTCTTTTCTTTTCTTT
>JAODKT010001842.1:207049-220755 GCA_027576195.1 Cossypha heuglini | reverse complement strand
GCAGGAGACACCAACAATGCAGGAGGCTGCGGCAGGCCAGGAAGCCCAGGTGTGGAGGTGCCAGGCTCTGCTGCCTGCCTTTCTCTCCACGTTGCCCTACGCCAGCCCAAGGTGCTGGCAAGGGCTGCCGAGGGCTGCTGCTGGCCAGGGCTTGGCAAGAGCTCCTCTGCAGCCCTTGGCTTCCAAAATGGCCATGTGCTGTACCTCTGCCAGAGGACTGCTCTACAGGGGAGAAAGCGGCAGAGGGAGAGGCTGTGAAGATGAGGCAGCTGCAATGCCTTTCCCTCCACTTCTTGGTGTAGCTGTCTTTTGACCTGCACTTTTGATATAAGGTTTCAATCTCTAGGCCTCTATTTCAAAGGTTCTAGCTCCATGGCTAAGGAGGTCTCTTGCTATTGGGAGAGGGAGGTGCTACTTTTTCCCCTCTTCCTGCACTCTGCCTTCTTACCTTTTGTGCCTTGCCACCGCTGTCCCCTCTGGCCATGCTGGGGTGTGGGCTGGCAGCCAGGCCGAGCCAAGCAGCACTTTTAGCCTCGGGTCCTGGCTGCCCACACCTGACAGAAGCAGTGGGAAGTGCCAGTGGCACCAGGCACTGAGCCCCTCGGGCCCATGAGGATCAAGGCACCAGGTAGCTGCTGGAGGGCCGATAAGGCTGAGGACACTGGGGCTGCCACAGGGAACAACGCCTCTGAAGCCACCCTGCTGCTGTTGGGGAGGTGCTGCTGATGCCTACAGCACTGAGAGAATGGTGAGGGGGTGTGGGCAGTGGGCAAGCAGCAGAGCTGAGGGTCCTGGGAGAGCTGAGGGTGATAGCAGTGGAGGCTGAGTGGGCAGGAAAGAGGCACAGGCTGAGAGGGCTGGTGGGGCTCAGGGCACTGGGACACTCAAGGGGATGGCAGCACTGGGGAGGCTGATGGGCTGGGAGGCTTTGGAGGGACTGGGGAGGTTGCAGGTGTGCTGAGGCTATGGTGGGCATGCTGCTAGTTACTCAGTGCTCCCTTTGCTCCCTATAGATCTTGTCTGCTCGTTTCCAAAAGGGGTGCTCCGCACAGGACCAAGTGACCGAGGAGGAGTTGGGCCAGCAGTGTTCCCTCTGTATTTTGTCCTACCCCTATATGTACTGGGTTACCATTGTGCCTGTACATAGTTATGTGTCTGCCTGTCTCCAGTTCTATATGGAGTGGTAGAGCTGTACACAGTTCTGTGTCTTTAGTTACAGGGGGATAGAGCTGTAGCTGGGTACTTTGGTCATTGTATAGCACTGTATGGGTTCATGTAGTGTAGAGCCACTTTTATACTGAAGTCAATGTATTTACACAACCCAGATTGTTATGTTTATCTATCTCTCAATCCCTATGCAAACCTGTGTTGTGTTGGGCAGTTTCCTTCCAGCTCTGTGGATATTTAGAGAGGGCTGGGGGTGTTTGGCTCTCTGCCTCCATACGTGGATCTGTACAGGCATCTGTTAGGGATGGGATGGTGTGAACTGGTAGTGATCTTTGTCACTTGCCATGGAGTCAGCAGAGATGCAATTATGTGCAGTAAGCTTGTAACAGAACTTGTAAGAAGCCTTGGGACAAGAAGCTATAACGCGTTTCAACTCAAGATGCCTTTGGTGCACTGCCCTTGCAGCGGGGCAGCTCCTCACACACCTCCCTGCCCTTCTGCCTCTCCTGCAGGAACTGCTGGCTGTCCTACACCAGCAAAGGCCCACGATGGAAGGCATCTTCTGCAAAGCAGAGAGTGCCACTTGGAGAGATAGATAATACTTGTTCAGTTTAAGTTTCACGCAATAAGCTATAGAAGGCAGAGAACAGAGCCCCTCTTGGTACACCTGTGGTTACATTTGAGAGAGGAGGGGAAGGAAGATCTTACAAAAAGTCTCAGGATAGAAAAAATGACAGTTTTTGGAGAAGAATAATGAAGCATAGAGGCAACAGAAAAGTGCATAGCTTGCACAAGCTATTGGAACACGTTGTTGTTTCTTACCCTCTTGAATGAATTCTTTGTCTCTTCGATTTTTGACCTCTCAGGGCACAAGCTGATATGCTGTAAACTGTGAGAGTTTAAGAAGCAAAGAGGGCCCCCTTCCTTTCTGCTCTGATTTATATAACACCACTGAGAAAAGGAGAACTATGTGAAATGTTGGTATAAACAATTAGAGACAGCACAGTGCAAGCAACAATTTTTAGTCTTTTTGGATAAGTACAGCCTATGGGTAATAAGTTATGACAGTATGGATTTAACACCAGTGTCAGTGAGCAAACACATGTTTCCCATATGTTGGCAGGAGAAGCAGCAGTACAGCTGAAGAAAAGGGTTTGGACTAGGTATAAATATTTTTAAAAATTAATTTCTGTGAAACACAAGAGAAACAGAAATTAGCACATATAATTGTATATTTATATACTTAACAGCACAGAGAGATGGAACAGATATGTAAATTAAAAAAGACTGTGGTTTATATGGGTTTGAAAAATAGGTATTAAAGTGATTTAAAGAACTCAGGCTTACCTGAATGAATTGTTTTTCTATCCTGCATAATTTAAAAACTATGTGTTCATACATACTTTTGTAATTAGAGATGTTCATTAACTTACTTCAAATTCCATCATGTATTCTTAGT
Source organism: Cossypha heuglini (assembly GCA_027576195.1). NCBI lineage: Eukaryota > Metazoa > Chordata > Aves > Passeriformes > Muscicapidae > Cossypha > Cossypha heuglini. The sequence continues at coordinate 218,129 of JAODKT010001842.1, read as the reverse complement.
TGTTTCTCAAACATTTATGCACATTTGGGTCCAAATAAATCCTATGAAAATACAATCTTTTAAATACATTTTTCAGCAAGTGTGAAAGAACAAAATTAATATGACATCTCACTAACTGTGGAAAACAAGATGCTGTAAGGATAAAGCAGTGGATGTATAATTATTTATTGATTTAGCAAGAGTAGAAAAAAGATTTGGCAGTCTATTATACTTCTTTTTTTTGTCTTGTGATGAAATATTGAAATTGACATGAAAAATATGACGTATAAGAGGCATTTAACTTATGTGTTGTTGTTTTATCTTTAGGAATTATTTCATTATTATTTTCTTGTCTAAAAACAATATAAAATAGCGTAGAACTTCGCCTATTTTATTTTGAAATTCACAAAAGTAGGATGTAGCAATATTCTGTAGTGCACAGTGTATGAAAAAATTACTTTTAATTGCAGACAAAAAACAACTGGGCATCCAGTTTATCAATGGGAAAGGGACTTCACACTTGTTGTTCAAACAGCTGATTAAGTTGTTCGTAAATTATTCAACAGGGCAAATTAAGGAAACAGATGTTTAAAAGACAGAATTATGTTTAGGACACCATCTACTCTTAGCATACCACATTAGCAGTAGATTAAGAAAAATTACATACCTACAAGTAAATGGCAATGATGATCATAAAGTAGGTATTTTTTTTTGAATGTGGATTGGTTGCACTAAGACAATATATGGAAAAAGCTTTCTCTTAACATATCACAAGGTAGAGCAGGAATAGCCTCTGAAGAAGATCAAAAGAGGTGGGTTTGAAAGCAGTAAAATTTATATTACTTAGTGGAATAAGAATATTCTAAGCAAACCAAGAAAAGGAATAACATAAAGGAAGCAGAAAAAATAGAAGCATATTGTAAAATCAGAAAAAAACAAGAAGATAAATAATTTCCGAATTTATCTAGCATACTAAAAAGAAATAGATTGACATCATCCAGTGTAAATACTGATAAATCACCTATTATATGTAGGAAGTAAACCCAAGAAAGAAATTAAAACTAAAAAAGAAATAGAACATCATGTCTCAACTCTTCAATCAATGCAAACTTAACTTTCTGATTACTGAAAACCAGATAACTTTTGGTTAAATTTTACTTTCTAATGGGCAGTCCCAAATTCATAGAAATAGCGGATTAATTCCAGAAGCCTTTAGAATGCCTTCAGCTACTGAATAGGCAATATTTAAGAATTTTATTTACAAAATCTTAACACCATAAGGTCTGGTCACTTTAGATAAATTTCAAACTGCAGATGTTCCTTAGAAAATACAGGATTTTAATTCTGGATTGTTTAATACAATATTTTGTTCAGATTGGAAACAGTTGGTGAATAGATATAGGCATTTCTAAAATTAAGAGAATGATCATCATTTTCAGTTTACATATAGTCACTTTTGCCAGTTTCATACAGGAATAATCCTAATGGATAGTGAACTGTATAACATTGACTGGGGATGTGGCTGGAGACAAACGGCATGTCCCTCTGTGATCCATGTGACAAAAAGCTCTCTTTATTCTTCTGCACCCTCCTTAAATAGAGGTTCTGAATTTCCTGGGCATACACATGTGATTGGTGACAGTCCAGTCACTCATTTCCTTGGCCAATGATACAACTGCACGTAGGGTTGAATGGATTGGCTGAGATTGTCTGTATTTGTTCAAATCCATCCTGTCATCACTCACCCAGTTATTGCCCATCTCCAAGCTGGTTGAGTTTCAGGTTGCATTGCTTTTAATTGCAACGTTACAGACTGAAATAAAAGTTCCTTATGAGATGATACAGCTACTTAATATCCTAAACCATACTTCTAACTACACATCCTCAGTGATGTCTGATTTGTTGGCTGTCTTGTGCATATTCATATAGATGCAAGCAATATTCTGGCCTCATGGCTTTCATTTACCTATGTGAGAGTATAAAGCTGTGTAGTCTCCAACATCTGAGGTTTTAAAAGCAGGGTTGAATAATGTCCTGTGGAAACTTTGTCTGGTCTCAGAGCTGATTAAGCTGGAGTTTGACCTAGAAACATCTTGAGACCCTTTCCAAGCTTATATTTTGATAACCATCATCCTAAGATGTTTGTTGATACCAAGTGCATTATCATCAGTTCTCTGGTGAGTCAACCTTGGCTGAGTGCCAGGTGCCCCCTTGTTCTTTTTCACTCACCCTCCTCAACTGGACAGGGGCAGAAAATATGACAAAAATCTAATAGATAAAGATAAGAACGGGGAACATCTTTTAGCAAATAGTGTCATGGGCAAAAGAGACTTGACTTGGGGCATATTGATTTAATTATTTGCCAATTAAAAATAGATTAGCATGATGAGAAACAAAGACAAAACCTGAAAGCCCTCCCCAACTTCTTCCCAGGCTCAACTGCTTTACTTCATTGTCAACACTTCTACTTCGTTCTGCTTCCAGCTGTGCAGGGATATGAGGAATAGGGGCTGGGGTCAATCCATAGCAGTTCTTTGATGCTTCTCCTTCCTCCTCACTTTCCTGCTGCTCCAGCTTGTCCCTGCTGTGGGATGCAGACGTTCATGAACTGCTCCAGTGTGGGTCCTTGCTGCAGGATGCAGATCTTCACTACTGCTCCAGCTGTTCCCTTTCCATGGGGTCAGTCCTCCAGGAATGGGCTGCTCCAGTGTGGGTCCCCTACAGGGTCACAATCCTGCCACCAAACCTTCTCCAGTGTGGGCTACCCTCCACTGGCAACAGCCCCTTGGGAGCAGGCTCTCCATGGGCTGCAGTTTCCTTCCTGGGATCTTTTGCATCATCTGCATGGGCTCCTCCATGGGTACAGTGCTGATCTTTGCTCCCTCATGCCCTGCATGAGTTGCAGGGGCACAGCTGTCCTGCCATGGTCTTCTCCAAGGTGACCAGGAGAATCTCTGCTCTGGCACTGGAGCACCTCCTGCCCCTCCTTCTGCACTGACCTTGGGGTCCGTAGGGCTGTTCCTCAGGTTTTTCGCAGTCCTCCCTCTCAGTTACTGTGCAGTGTTTTTCCATTTTGTGAAATGTGTTATGACAGAGCCATCACCATCTTGGCTGAGGGATTGGCTCTGCCCTACAGTGGGTCTGCTGTGGGGCTGATTCATCCTCCCTGTTCTGTGGCCATTCCTGCAGCACATCCTGCCAAGACCTGGACACTTGCACCTGGTACAAGTTCTGCCCAGCAACATTCTAAACTTGGTTGCTCCAAGGGCAGAAGGATCACACAAGAGGGAGCAAGAAGTGGGTGAATTTCTTGCATTATTTTCCCAAATGGGATCCTCGTCCTGCAATGCCATGCTGATTCCAGGCTGAGTATGCTTTCTTTGAAAGCTTCAAAGTAGTAGATGAAACAATCAATTTAGAAGACCCAAGTGTTTTTCTGAAAAGGTCGAAATCGTTTCAGTCAGCTGTCTGGCTCTTCTTCCAGTCCTTACACCTTTTAGAAAAAAACTTGGATCATAGGAATGATTAGTACACAGTCAATATTGCCTTCTTGGTTATCTTTATACCTCTATTGAGAGAGCAGTATAAATAAAAAAACTTCTACTTATTTTTGATGGTACAGACAGCAGCAAACAGAAATACAACATTAATTTTTAATGGGTAAACTTAATAGCATTACAGTCCGTACAAACACCCATCTATAAATATGCAAGGAATGATGCAGAACTTGGCTACAAACATCAGTTGGGTTAATAGACTTCAAGGTATAAATACACAGCCATACAAAATGGTATTTCAGGTATGCTGTTCTGGCAATGAATAAAAATCCTAGGAATGCAGACCCTATCGAAACAGCATGAACATGATATAAACTACATGTAGAAGCAAATTAAAAATTCATTGTGATCATTCAGTGCTAATAGCAATAGAAATTATTGATGAACTTGGTATTATAAATATGGAACACTATCAGTTTGTAAAGAAATAGCATTTCTATAGATATATTAATAGAGAAGGAATGGCTTAATCTCATTAATCTTCTCTTCACAGATGCTGTGTACAGAGCCCTTATATCCTTGGAGCACTTCTATATCAGTCCCTGGCAATCTGCTATTCTGTAATGTAGTGGGTTTGAGAATATGCATATATTAGAATAGTACTGCATTTACATGCTGTGTAAGCTGTAACATTCTTTCTTTCGTGTCCTAGAAAATCAATTAGTGTCCATGGTGTAAACAATTTCTGCATAATATTTAGCATGCTAAAAAGGGGTGAACACTTTGATTTATTCAGGATCATCTGTGAACGTCTAATGTGGGACAGATAGTTCTCCAAGGCTGACAAAATCCCTTTTTTATTTTGAAGGTATAGAAATGTACTTGGCTTCATTTTGTTTTTCATGTTCAGGTGTGGGGGGAAAGAACCTCCAAACACTGAAAAACCCAAAACCTATATTATATGAGCAACCTAGAGCATGCATTGCTGTTTAACCCATGTGCTCAGGAGGAGTTACAGAGAGACAGGTTACCAGTTCCCTGCTGGAAGTACCAGAAGCACACCTTTAAAAATTGTGTTTTACCACACAGGAAGGTAGGAAACAGGCCAGGAGCACAACTTGGGTTTTTGAGGAGCACAGGAGGTCTGTGGAAGCTGATGAAGGGGAGGAACACCCGTGGTGCTTAGACCACATTCCTGTTGCCTTCAAGGCAAAACGTTGCATTGGAGGATAAAACTTGTGCAAGCAGTATTTGCACTTCAATTCCATCAAAGCTGTTTACGTTTTCATGACCTCATCTGATACTCTTCTTTCTGTCCCTGCTTGGCAGGCCCAGCTCCTACAGAAGCAATTCCTGCTTAGAGCATTTTTATAATACTTTCATTCTCTTTCTCTTTTTCAGTTTATATGCTCTTTTCCTCTACTTTTCCTTTTATTTCTGTCTTCTCTGATGTGCTTCTCATAGTTGCTTTTATTTTCCTGGCTTTCACCTCTGTATGGTATACTTACTTTTCAGTTCTTTTCATCCCACAAACAGATGTTCTTTCTCCTCCTCCTCCTCTTTCTCCTGCACTTTTTTTGTATACTCCCCTCTCCTCCCCATGCTGGAAATTGAGTTTTTCCTTTTTTATTTTCAGCCAGCATGGTCAAGTAATTTGAACTTAGAAGTGGGGTGGCAGTAAATTAGGCTGTTATACAGACTGATGAGGAGCAGTAAGTATTGTTGTACTCTTAAAGCTTGTGTCAGACATACAGTGTGAGAATATGAAAGGCAGCAGTACCACAGCTTTTAAAATGGTCTAAATCTCTTATTTACCTCATCCATTTCTTTGGAAAACACTGGGTGCTGATAATTTTATTCTGAATGCAAGATGAGTTCTGTAATTTTCTTGCTTCATTGAGGGACTCCCTGTCCCATGCAGATCCCATTTACATTTTTTTTTTCCTATGTCTTAAGGAGACAATCAAAGGCTAAAAAAGATGCGCACAGAAACATGTAAATCAGGTGTGACCATGCTTAGAAACTCCCAGAAAAGGGAAGAACTTTCCAGATTGTCCTGTTGTTCAGCTGGACTTAATAATTTCAGAAAATGCACTTTGTCAGAGTGAGTTTCTGGCTTCTGCAGCAAGAAATATCCCCCCGTATTGAGGGGAATGGGATAAACATGAAATCAATTAGGGAGTTTAACGGCGCTGACTGACTTTGAACTGGAGCAGTCCCTCTGTAGGCTTGGCATCACTCAGAATCAGAGGCTGGTGTAGGAGCTTGAGGGAATTCTTCTCATCTGCTACCAAAAGGAAATTTGAAAGGAAGACAGAGCAGGCTACATGTGACATGTTTTAGTCTGTATCTTCTCATATTAATTATCTGAATCTACAAGATATATGACAACCTGGTTATTTTCTTAAACAGTTGCAAGGAGCTATTTAAATCTCTTTGCTTTTGAAATTAACATAGATAAGTGTAGTCACTGAAGAAAAGATTTATTTCTTCCAGTTTCCTCCAGTGTCCCATCACCACCCCATCTCATCATAGCTTACAACAGGAGATGTTCTCCAGACAATAACTGCATTTTCTGCTTTCAAGGTTCAGCTAAAGAACACTGCTTATCCAGAAAGGGCAATTCTTCACGCAGATTGTATTAGAAAATCTCTAGATTTTCAGATTGTCCAAAACTTGAAGTATTGCTGCATACTACAGATTATACAATTTTAATATACATCTCACAACAGTAGAAATTGAGATTAGCTACATGAGAATGATAGATTTAAAGCAGAAACTGTGTTTAGGATTAGCATTGAAGATCTCAATTGAGAATGTGGCTGTAATATCCAAACATCAGAAGACAGAGTAAATGAAAAAAAAATTACCTGAATTTTTAAAAATCAAAGTTTACAGTATTAAGTTTATTAAACATAAAAGTGGTCAGCTGTTTTCTCCATCAGAACTTCTTAGTGATGACCTGTATATATAAGCATTTTCTTTTATGGATGGGAAATGCTCCCTATATAAAATGTTTGTGTTAATGGGTGTCTGTGTCACTCTTGACTGATTGCCTCCCTGACCTGGCTTGGAGCTCTGGCTGGGGGGAGACCTCTCAGCCTGTATTTGCCTTGCCTAGGTAATTGCTTAGGTTTATTGTTTTCCTGGGCTTATTGCCATGGCATTTGTAGACCTCTGTCTAATTAATCTCAGTGGAACAGAATTGAGGATCTCCAAAACTTGCATCCAGGAAGTGGCAGAGAGGAAAAGAAGAGGTGATGGTGACACACGAACATGGTTTCTGTTGTGTTTGAACAATGTGGGGCACAAAAGGCAGCAGACTGGCTACCTGAGTCCCCTGACATTTGCCAGTCAGCATGGTTAGCCTGTCTTTGGGATAAAAAATGCTTCGCTAGGTGTATTCAGAGCAACAAAAATGTCAGAGTATATCCTTGGAACAGGCATAACACCAGCTCCCTGAGATGTAGTTTTGGCTTACCATTGTTAATTGTCCTACCCCAAAGATGCACATCTGGAGCTATTTTAATGAGATAGCAAAAAGGGCGGTAGTTTGGAGACAATAATCTCCTTTTTGTGCTTAAGCATGGATCTACTCAGTTGTGCTTTATTAAGAAAAGTGACAGTTTATCCACTAGGTAGTATTCTTTGAAAAACTCTTCTCTGCAAGGAGATCACTTCCTGAACATCCACAGACTCCTTCACAGTCTCTGTTTTTTTCTGCAGATTGGGGCTACAAGTACTGGTTTAAATTGTGAGAGCATGACTTGAAGTCCTGAAGAAAATGCTTGGTTTTGTTTCCTCTTGGTGAGTTAGATGATTACATCTTGGCCACCCAATTACCTTTACTATTAAAACTAATTTAAGTTCTGCTGAGGAAGCTAAGCATAAGCAAAATAAAACAGGATCATATGGTTCTTCTTTGTATTGAAGAAATCAAAATTGTCAAAATCTTGACAGACACTTTGTAAAACCGTATCACACACAAAATTAGGTTCAATAAACAGTAGCTAAAACCAGTTTGTTTTTCTTGCTTTGATAAAAGTAGACAGATTTTTCAGTTTCTAGTTTTAGCTCTATAGTTTACAATAAATACCCTGAAAGCTTTATTTATTTTTTTTGAGTGGAGGAGGTATAGTTAATGTCATGTTTTCTTACTAAAATTTCAGTAACTGAGAGATGCTTATTATTTCTTTGGTTGTTAAATGTGTGTATGCAGTGTTGCAGTCTTCTGGGGTCTTGTTAAATGTGTGAAGAAAATCAAGAATTAATTGTGACTCAGTCCCATGTCAGTTCAGAGGACCTCAAGGTATTTATTGCTGTAGAATTCCTAATCAGTGTAATCAGCTGTTCAAGTTTACTTTGTAGCTTTCTAAGATTTTTTTTGTTTTGTTTTGTTTGCTTGTGTGTTTTTTTATGTTATCCTTGCGCTGTGTATCTGAACTTTGGCCTTTCTGTAACATTTCTTGTAATTAAGTGGTCTTAACAGGCATGTCTTACTTTAAGGACTCTAAATATATTATGCAGAGCATAATGTCAGCATTTTTGCAGAAAATACAAAACTGATGAATATTTGAATTAATTTATTTTCAGTGTTTTTGACCATAGATTCTAATGGTGCAGTGGGTGCATGCATGTCTAATATGTAGTAATAGCACAGAATCCAGACAAATCAGTAGACAGCATCCCTTGAATGTGTTTTAAGTAAAGCCTTTCATTAGTGAAATGAGAAATGTCAATTCATGCACCATTGTAATAAACTTTTGCCTCTGAATACCGTAAAATAATATATAGAAAATATTATTTTTCCACTATCTGCTTTGCTCCTCTTTTTGGGTGGGAGAACCACAGATAAGTAGAGTTCTTAATAGCAGGTTGAAGCTCTGGAGAGCCCCTTTGTTAGGGCTGAGGATGGGTGTGCCTGGGCAGTGCCAAACCAAAGCAGGGCAGTGCTGCTGAGGGAGTTCTACCCTATTTTTCCTGTAGAGACCAGACACCTTACTAGACAATAACTATTGAACAGTTGTCTCAGTAAGAATTTTTTTGTTAATGGAAGATGCATTTGGGGTTGTACACGTAGCCCAGAGAGTATGTGCTGTTTCTCTCTGTTTTCATTTTAATCTTCTTGCATTAGACCTCAGTGCTTTTTCTCTGCTCATTGTTTGAGCAGGGAACTGAGTCCAGGAGACTTGTTTTTACTTGTAAAGAAAAACAAAAAGCTTGCTTTGTGCCTCTCTTAAACTTTTCTCTCATTCCCTGGAAACCCACATGGATAAGATGCAGGAATTGCATCCCTACATATAAATGCATCATAGTGATAGGTAAATGATACTGATAACAACTAAAAGCAGTCATCATTAACTCTTGTGACATGATCAGCTTCCTGATGGAGCAGAAGTGTGAGCTAAACTGTGTAAAAATGAGGGAGAAAGCAGATATGCTACCCTGTGTCCTTTGGGCAGTCTAATTGCTGGTATGTTAGAATATGGATATAAATCACTTCATGTAGAGGATTCCTTGTGGTGCCATTGTGGTGCCTTGTTTATACAACCTCATTAAAAATACTGTATTACAGCTAAAACAGAACATTTTAATGAGGGTGTACTGGATCACAGAGACTGCAGTAAGTTCTGCTGGCTAGTTCCATCAAAGAGGCGATAGACAAAAATGCCTTTATGCCCTGGTCCTGTACTTACATGCCTGAGTTAAACACGTCCTTAAGTGTTTGTGTGATGAGAGCTTACATCAACAATTTTCCCTCTGCGGTGCTTGACCTGTGTTTTTTCTTGTAGAAAGGAGTAAAAAGGAGCTCGGTTTCCTAATGGATTTGGAAAACAGATTACTATCTCAGGATCTTCATGAGTTGTGAGCTCATGATACTTGAAATAAGACAGGGCTGGTCTTCATTAACATGGAGCTCCAAGGAAAGTCTGGGCCATACGTTTTTCACCCCTGGTTGTTTTGATTTCCTGAGCTTCTCAGGGCTCACACTGGTTCATAGTATAGATCCCATCTATTCCATCCCCTCTTCCTTTGCTTCCCTGGCTGATTTTCTCACTTTTAAAGGCCAGAATCCTCTCCCAGGTTTTCACCTCAAGTAACAGGTTATGGTACTGCTGCTTTATCAAGTGCTTACTTTCAGTAGTAAGTGGCTAAGAGACAAGTTCATGGGTTAAATTCTCTGTGCTCTAAACACTGGCATCAGCTCAACATGACTGCATATTTTGTATTTTCCCCATGGACCAATCAGCTAATGTGCAGCAGCACAAACTGGGTCTTCAAAAACAGAAGACATGAAATAGTTCACTTGGACAACTTATAAGCAACATATAACCCAGAGCAGTATTGATAATACTGCTCAGCTTTGGGATTGTGATTGTAGCTATATGAATACTTAAAATTATAATTAAAGATTTTGAAGCAGTTTTGAGTTCACTGAGCCCTCCCTCACTTGATTAACCAGTGATTTACACATATATAATGACTTTAACTGACTTAAGCGGTAATTTATGTCTCAATGTGCATGATGTATGTATCTAAATAGACTAAGGAGAGGGGAAAAGGAGCCATCTGTTCTCTAGAAAATTGTCTGCTGTCAGAGGTGCTCAAGAACAGTTTGAAAAATGTGTTTGGAAAGCCATGAGTACATTTCTTAAATTTTCTGTGCTTTCTGGATGGCATTGTCATTGGGTACATATTGCCCAGGAAAAAAGGTTAGGAACTTGAATTTTTAAACTTTGGCCAGTCTTCTAAGTCTTTCTGGGTCTTTCAACAGGCTTTATTCCTATGAACGTATATAGTGGGTTTTGTCCTGATCTTCCCAGTACTCATGGAATATTGTTTTTGCAGCTACAGGATGGATATGGAGATCCCAACACCCCAAGGTCCAAGTTAAAACATGAAAATGAGAGTGGCATTTCTTGGGACCAGCAGGGTTATATTTAGGACAGATGTTTAAAAGCAGATTTACCTACATACCCAGTAGGATTTGTCGACATAATTTCTTTGTGGAAATTTTCCCTCTCTTATGCTACATGAACAATGACCATAAGAAAGCACTTCTGCATATTCTTAAATTTATACATGCGAACTTCTACAATAGGACGACTTACGCATATTTAAGTGCACAGGCACTTGTGGTATCAGGGCTGAACTTGTGGGATCCCTCTTCTACCTTAGAGGGAACAATCCCATAGTATAAGTATGTGCAGCAATGAAAGTTGACTCGATTCTGCTCTAGGAACTACAGAGAGCAACTGCAAAGGCTGTTGGAGGTTCTCTCATGTTCTTCCTTTTCTTTTTCGGTTGGGTTTTGGTTTCAATTTTTAAAATTGATTTTAAAAATTTATTTATTTATTTTTTTAGTGCTACAGAGCCGTTGATTTGTAAATTGGATATATCTGTAGCAAACTCAGTGTTTAACAGCATGATGGGTGCCTTCAGAAATTCAGCCTCTGCTGGACCCTTCACTCGTGGCGTCTCCTGAAGCGCTTCTTTGTCAAGTGCAGAGACAAAACCCGCTCCCCACCCTGACGCCCGCCGGAGCGGAGCCGGCGCAGCCCGCAGGGGTCAGTGCTGCCGCGGAGACCGGGGCCGCGGCCGCC
>JAODKT010001842.1:130799-205473 GCA_027576195.1 Cossypha heuglini | reverse complement strand
GGGCCTCAGCCGGGCGCGGCCCGGCCCGGCTGCGCCTCTGCCCCTCTCCGCCGCCGCCCGGGGCTCTTCTAGCCTCCCCGCCCCGTCCCCGGCCACCGCAGCAGGCATGGGCTGTTTCTGCGCGGTCCCGGAGGAATTCTACTGCGAAGTTTTGCTCCTGGACGAGTCCAAGCTGACCCTGACCACTCAGCAGCAGGGCATCAAGGTAAGGACGCCGGCGGGGCTGCGGAATGCCGTGCGGGGCTCCCGGCGGCGGCTGGCTCCCGGCTGCGCTGCAGTAGCTGGGAGGGGAGCGGCGGCGGGGAAAAGGGGTTTCGGGAAGCGGAGGAATAGCGTCGTAACTTTCCTTATGATCGCGCGACGGACAGATGGAGCAGGGTGACGCGCGGCGGTGGGGCAGACGTGGCTCTGGGAGGCTTCACACCGAGACAGAGACTTAAAGCGAGCAGGTGCCGAGCACTCCGCGGCACTCGGGACGCTCGGCGCTGAGGCATTGTTCTGTACCTGCCACAGAAAAAAAAAAAAAAAAAAAAAAAAAAAAAAAAAAAAAAAGACATCTGTGTGCACGGGCTGTTGCGCACCCGTGTTGAGTCACTCCCCGCTCTCGGGCTCGGGCCGTGCCCGCCCTGGGACGCGCTCTCCCGGGAAAAGGCCGAGCGCAGTGGGAAGCTCCAGCCGCATCCCCAGCCCGTGTCCCGTCCCCGGCCGGTGGGAACAGCTCCTGCGCCGCTGCAGCACGCTCGGCGCGGATGAACTCTTCAAAGCAGTCATCTGCCAAGCGCTAATGAGCCCTGACAGAGTATGTGAAAACTGAGATTTTTCTAAAGGCCCTTAACTTGGTCCTGTTTGGTTAAGTCTGATGGCAGCTCATGGCATGTCGCAGACACTTGAAGTCCTTGTTTGAAGAGCAGGGAACATGAATTTACTAGCAATGGAAGAACGTGGTTTCAGTGTTGGATTAGAAAAAAAAAAAAAAGGGAAAAAAAGAAAAAGAAAGAGAAAACACAATTTAAAAAAAGAAATTAGACCTTCAAAAATTTATTGTTGGAAAGGGCTGACCAATTTTACCAGAGACATGCAAAGGATAAAGATCTGTTTATTGTTTAGCTTGAATGATTGAAGCAACTGGGGAAAGGAGAACCTGAAGGAGAGTAGTGGGGAGAGGGAGTTTACATTTAACAATATATTTTCAACTGTAATCAGTGGTATTACCAAGTCTATATGTATTCAGAATTGTCAAGCTTTGCTGTATCAGAATTATGAGTCTGCAGAGAGGCTCATAAATCCATGCTTTGTGCAGAGGAGTAAGCAAATCATGGTGAGGCTGGAATTCAGTACCTGTGTTGGGTCTTTGAAGTCTAAGTTTAGACACTTCTGGAAAACCTTACCTTTCTATGTGCAGATGTGGGTGTGTATATCATGTATACATATATGCTTTTGTGCAGGAAATGTGCAGTTGCAGAAGTGTGTTAAAAGAGTAATCTACAAAGATAGTCCTATGGTTAGTCTAATGAATCTAAACCCTGAAAGTGGAGGGTTTGTGCAGTGTCTAATAAAAATTAATGTCCCATGGGAAAGAAAGAGTGTGAAGATATAACTTCTGTCCAAGAATGCATGACTTGCACTGTTGGGAACTGTCTAGCTTAACATGAGGGTGTGGTTTCCTGCCATTCTTAGTGTGATCTGAATATGATATAATGCTGAATATTTCATTCCTTCCACCTGCTCCTTCTCTGTCTTGAACCTAACCACAGAGCAGTCATGGAATCAGTTGGAACTGGATCAGTGTGTGCATCTGACAAGAAAAGTAGTAGTTTGTTAACATTTTGGCATAGGCACTCACACTACACAGTGGGAAACCTTAGGGAAGGGAGAATCTCCCTTTTTGTAGCAGCCTGTTTTCTATGTTTTCTTTCTCTTACCTTTATTTTATGATTAAGTTGCACACCCCAGTGCTGTAGCTCCATGAATCTTTGAAAACCCAAAGCAAGGAGATGCAGAGCTCTCTCCTAGCCAGTGGTTTCCACCATGGTGCCCTCCCTTGCCTTTGTGCCTGCACGGATGTTTGTGCAGCTGTGCATGAAGAACAGCTCCTGTCCACCTGAAGGGTAGCCACCAGTTTGCCTTCTGCTGGGTGAGCCTTCAGCTGGACCTCAGCACCCTGTCCACTTCACAGCTGGAGGATGGCAGAAATAGCTTTTTCAACTAAGTCCTGGCTTCTGTCATTTAAACTGCTCAGGGGACGTTCACATTGTTATTATTCTACAGCTTTCCAGGGATGTTATATTATTAATTCTTAGCAAAACAGAGGATAAAACTTGTCATATTCTGCCATGCTTTGTCATTTTTGGCACTTTAACCTTGAAATACAAATGTTTTATTTTAAATCTTTTAAAATGTGCCCATGTAAATGCAAAGAATTGTGTTTCTTAATTTTAATTTTTTTTAAATTGGCATTTCAGCTTGGGCATCTAGATATAGTTTATAAAAGTTAATATGTGTTTGATTTTAAAAGAAACATTTGCTTTGAACTACGGATTCTGGATGGGATCTCCTTTTGTTATCTTCATTTTAAATTAGGTTCAGAGCTACATGGGGAACAAGCTTATGGTACTCTTTCACAGATCTTGAATTATTACAGGACCAGGGTTTTTAAATGGTTATACAAGCAACTTTGTTTCTTTATTTTCTCCCAAGCAGATACATGTCTGTTAGAAATAAAAACCGCAGCTCAACAGCTTTTTGCTATCTATGTGCTTGCTTGATATTAGTGGATATAATCCTACTTGCTTTGAAGAGTGGAAGGCAGTGTCCTGTAGGAGTCCGAGACAAGTTTGTTTCTTCAGGGAATTTGGTATGAAATAAATACTTGTATCCTGAGAGATTTGAAGATGCATTGCATAGTTTATATAGAGGTTATTTCTGGCTTGTTATGCTTGGCAGCAGCTCTACTCATCAAAACATGACATTTTTTAATTATAATTTCATTGACAAACGTGTTTCATACTAGTGAGCAGAGGTGACAAGACTGAGAGTTTGAGTGCAATTTGGGGATACTTCTCTCTGTGGACTTCAAAGAGCTTGTTAGGGAAAGGAAAGGATTCATTTTCTTCTGGCTCCCAAGTGGTGAAGCTGAGGTGGAAAGGGGTCAAGTGGCTTTTTCAAGGTTGTACAACAAGGAAACAACTTCCCTTTGCTATTAGGCTGATTGAAACTGACCATTCTGCCACGGGACATGCTGTCTGGAGATGTTTGTGAGGATCTCTTCCTTGTATTTCCTCAAACTGGTTTTTACTTCTCAAGTTTTTTTGGTTTTTACTGTTACCAGTGTTGCATTGCTATTCTTCCTTTCTGTCTTTGTGGTTTAAGGTTAGAGCACTGCTCTATGAAAATGTGGAAGCTGGTTCTCCAGCACTGAGGCTAACAGGAGGCTGATTAAGAGTAAGGTAATCAGGAAAGGCCATCAGGTGTCTCATAATCTTAATTTTTATGTTTCCTTGTAGTACGTTAACAGATATTCTGGAGTGTACATGCATTGAGATAATGAACTGATGGCAGTTGTTAGGACCAACAAGGGGGTGGAAGAGGCTATTCACCATGTTCTGCTGCAGTTTGTCCAGTCAAGGTGTACGTCCTCAGATGGGGACAGCTTTTCCTCTTAAAAGGATGTTCAGTTTTCCAGTTAGGAAATGGTTTTTTGCTAAAGATATGGTAAGAATCAGCTGCCGGCTGAAAAATAATCACTTTTCCAGGACTGCTGCTTTGTCTTCTCTTCACATAGACTAAACAATAACTTAGGCATTTTTGAGGTACAGTACAAGTTGTAGCTCATCTGTTGATGTCACAAGACATGTCAGTGATCTTTTGACATGATACTTGACTGAGGGGTTGTGGGCTTTACATATTTTGGCTCTATTAAGAACTGGGCTAATTGTCCTTGTAAACAATGGTGTGCCTTATTACAGAAACTTGGTTTTGGAGGTTAAGGAAAACCTCTGTAGGCCCTTAAAAAAGAATGCCTTGAAAACTATTTGTGATCAGCTGTTTCAGAAAGAATGCTCATCTTGTAATGTGTATGTTACAGGAGTCTAAGAACCCTTTTTTTCTCTCCTTGAAAATAATATTTAAGGCAGATTTTTTTTTTTCCTGAAGAAGCCAAAAATATTATGAAGCATTTGTATTTTATGTTTGCATCTCTCTGGTTGGAATAAAGATCTAAAAAAAAAATTAGTTACTTCTACAGTGAAGAAGCTCTTTAATTTGTCTTAAGCCATCTGGTCATTGCACTTTTGAAGTACTCCTTGAAATTCCTCTCTGAGCACAGTTTTTATGTTCTGTTTAGATTGACATGTGTTATGGGCCAACAGCAGAATTTCATTAGATGTAATGAACAGGAAAGATACACAAAGTCTTCCTGGAAGAAGGAATGTTCTGTAATATTATTTTATTAGGTGGTACCATTTAATAGTGAACCCTTGCCTCAAAAAAAAAAAAAAAAAAAAAAATCAACAAAACCAAAAGCAGCCAACCAAACAAAGCAAACCCAACAAAAACAAAACTGAAACAAACCTGAAATAGAGAGTGATTGATATTAGAAACTGTGTTAAATAACTGAATATGTAAAAAACATGAATGGGTTCATCAGAATATGATACATACTGTTAAGATACTTATGGAATAATTGATGAAAGGATTCAGTATGATCTGAAAAAAAGAGGAAAGTTTTCTGTGGATTATTCTGGTATTTTTCCTTTCTTCTTTCTTTTTGTGTGTCTGTGGGTTTTTTTGTTAGGTTTTTCTTTATTTTTTTTGTTCAGTTTGTTTTTTTGTTTGGGTTTTTTATTTGTTTTTTCTTTGTTTTTGTTTTGTTTGACTTTCTTGTCAGTCCCCAGTGAAGCTAAGCAGATCCATACTTCATGTCTTTAAAATATAGTATACAGAAAATGTGAGGTGCACTTTTGCATCAAGCTATTTTCGCTCTAGGTACACCAAAGAATCAATCTGGGAATAATAGGGATCTAATTTTTTTTCCCGGTGAAAATGCTCAATGAATGCATTTGATAGCACAAAATGGAATCCTATGAATAGAAAGAACTTACATTGTGTTAATTATTTTAATGGAGAGTTAGCATTAAAAGTCAAATTGGTAGTCATTTGCTGTGAATATGGAATGTATTCTCTATGGAAGTGATTTCTGTTCTACATTTTGCTAGGAAAGGAAAGCATATTTTCATGAGAAATTCTTACAGTTTTTTAGTTAACAATTCTTCAGATACCTGAAAAATCTTTTTTAAAGATGGAATGCAATTGCTTTCCACCTATGGTAGTTCACCACCTACAGTAATTACTAAACTGTTATATCAAAGTTCAATCATATTTAATAATATTTTTCTCTGCCCTCTTTAATAAAGACTTCCAAGGCAGATTCTTCTAGATATTCAACACACTGATTTGGAAAGAATAGTTAATAAAAAGTGAATTGATTAAAAGGACACAGTCTTGTTTCAACCTTGTAATTTATTTTCTTTATAAAGCAACAGTTTTCTGTTATGTGTACATGTTTTGCATGGCAGCAGGAAAACTACACAGACAATATCATCAAGTTCCAGGTGTGAATAAGTACTAGATCTTCCTCTTTAATGTTGAAGACACCATACATCTAAGGATTGTCTGTAGCAAAAGCAACAAAAAAAGGTTAACAAAAAAAAAAGTTACTGATGATCCTTTCCATATCAGAAAGATGCTGGTGCTTCTTAAATATTTCTGTTATGGGTGTAAAATGGTTATCTGACTGCACACTGAAGACCAGATAGTTTATGTGAGATTTTGCACTGAGTTCTCTAAAAATGGACTGAAATACTGCACAATTTTAGTTTACAGAGTATGAAAGGAGCAAAAAAGATCATGAACATTGCTATTAACTTCTCTGCAAAAATTACTGTCACGAATTTGAAATAGAGTACTAATTTCACCAGTATCTTTACAGAGGTGACCAGTGATTTTGAATACCCCATGGAATAACCATAAAATAAATGAACACTGAGACACTTTATTTTCCCTAGGTGCACTTAACTAATTTAATGAAACCAGCATGACAACAAGAAGGAAATCCATTAATTTCTAAATGAAGTCACATCTTAGTCAACCTGAAGTTTGAGCAATGATATTGTCAGAGGTGTCTGTATTCCTGTGTTCATTGAGCAGTAATTTCATAATATGAGCATGGCAAATGTAAGCTGTGTGAGGCTACTTTTTATTGTATGGTTTTGGATTTATGTTACTTGGATTGAGCTTTTCTTATATTAAAGTATTTAGTATAGTTAAATATAATCTCTTGATATGTTACTCATTTTAGTTCATGGAAATCCTGAACTAAAATTCAGCTGCAGAATTGCAGTCCTTTTCCTCAAAAAAGAAGACTGCTAAGAATTATGACATGGTATGAGGAGAAATCTTGAAGAGACTGAATTGAAAAGGGGCTTCAGAGAGAGAATGTCTTTAAAAGATAAAATTTTATGTCACTTTATAAGATGATATTGAACACATAGGAAAAAAAGAGAAATTATGTATTGGTGATGTTGCATCATTACTAATATCTGTATTTTTGGTAGAAAGATGAGAGATGACTTTTCATCTTCTTTTTTTTTCTTTTTTAAATTTATTTTTCTAAACAGGATTTAATTTTGCAATGATAGATCAGCTGGAGTTCCTTCACTTTTTTCACAACTGAGATATTTGCAAGTGAATAATCACATTTCAGTGTCTGGGTACAATTTTGCAAACCACATTTTTAAGTGCACTTTTTAGATGCTGCTTTTTGGTCAGATCTTGTGCTTACTGCATGCTAATTTAATTGCAGAGTTTGAAGGTTGTCATTTCAGTATTGATTGGACTTTTGTTCTCACTTCTTCTGTTGCATCCTGAGTTGTGGATGGTTGAGCACTGCAGGCACTAAGGTCAAAAGGACACGCTGGAGGTCAACCTGTGTTATTATTCAGAAGTGGAAAACCAATAGAAACATTGCAAAATGAGAGCTCTGCTCCTTTGGTTTTGCCTCAGAATGAAGAAGGGAGCCTGCCTGTTTTGCCACGTGGGAATGTGCTTTATCTGCTCTGCTTGTGACCACAAACATTGATTTCTTTAAAGGGACAAGATCTTTTGTGAATGGTAATTCTAGCAGTATCTTTCCAGAGTCAGGAAAAAGACACCTCAGAACTTCCTTTGAATTGATATACAAATTGTCTTTATTGAACATAACAACCAAAATTTAGTATACCTGCATATGCATATTTGATCATTCTGGATGGAAATCCCTGTTGGGCTGAATGTGCCATTAACCTATGGTACTAGGGTAGTTATGGTATAGTTTGGTTGTTAGAAGTCTCAAAGGTCTGTAAAGATTCCTTTTTAAGAAGCCTTCCTTTCTTCTTGCCCCTTGATTTCTTTTTAATTCTTTGTGTGAGGGAAGTGCATGCAAATGGCAAACTCTCACTCCTATCAGGGGTTCACATTAGTTATGCTTAGTAAGAGGAATCCTTTATATTCAGTGAAATCCAACTGCTCCTGCTTACATTTAAAATAAATAATGAAGTCATTACAGTAATGGGTAGTTAGTAATGTGAAGGAAAAGTAGATCTAATTGGTATGGGCGATGTGCTTATTTATTTGTCAATACTTACATTTTAAACTCTGCAGTTTGTAACTGGCCATAAAGATGAGAAGACAATCTATCTTCCTGTAGTTCTTGAAGTTTTGGGTATGTGGGTAAAATCTATTCGTGTTTGAGTGAGCCAGCTTGATAATAGATGGCTCAGCACTTTAATGCTTTTCCTGTGTTCTCAGGAAAGTAAGAACTGAATCCACTGAAGAATAAATTCTCTTGTCTGTGTGAGAGGTAGAATGCCTTTCAGTAATGGAAAGGAAGGATCTTCAGTATCTCAATTCCATGAAAAGAATTTGGAAGGCAGAAAATGGCAGTGTCCCTATATAATTAGTGGTAAAATTTGGCATGACGACTAATGTAGGCAGGCACGTGATTTAACACTTTGCAAAACTAAAGGCACTTGATCGTCTTGTAGAATTGAACCAGAAGAAAGTTCATCCAGACAAAACCCACCAGATCTGGTTTTTGTTTTCCACATACTCTATATTTCACTGAAAGTTCTCATTTATGTCTGAGAAGAGATTATTTGTACTTATTTGTACTTATAGGTTATTTGTTATTTGTTTTGGAAAATATTTTCTATCTGTAGTAATACTCATTTGTGTATTATATTGAATATCTAGTTTATTTTATTATTAATCTTTAAAATACATTAGATATGGGGAAAAAATACAGTTCTAATTTCGGTTCATCAGTTTTCTTCAGTTTCTCAGTGTGACAGTATAAAAGAGTTACCACAAACTTCCTTGCTGGATGGATGAATGGTAGCTGGAAGGAATGTAATGGGGTTTTGTTCTTTTCCCCCCACAGAATATCAGAGCAAGAATTGTCTTTATAAGAGACTGGATTGAGAGCCATAAGGAAAAGTAAATTTTCTTTTTATGCTGTTTGTGAGTACCACAGGAAACTGGTGGAACCAGCAGTTCAGAATTACAAAAATGAGGAGGAATGCATAGGAGACTAATGAGGAGTGAGTTCAGCACTGACTCAAGACTTGAAGCAAACAATTTGATACCCCTTGTGAGCAGAGGTAATCCTACAATGCTAGTATGACAGGAAACATGGAAGCAGATTTTCCACCTCTCTCTCTTGGGGATGCCTGAAACTGTCTGCAAAACTTGCTGTTTTGAGATGGGTTTTGCTTCACCTGTCTGGTCAGCAGCAGATACAGAAGAATGCTGCAGTAGGCCCTCTGCTCTGATTCTGTGTTGGTGGAGTTTGCTATGGTGTAGAAGGTGGCTGTAATTTATTAAGTGGTGTAATCTCATCACAGCCCTCGAAGGGAAAGGAAGTCACTGTCAGAACCAAATGGGACTGGAAGGTCATGTCTGCCAGAACTTCTTCAGTATTTGTTCCCACTGAGGAACCATCAGATCCTCGTTCCCTGTGGTTCCTGGGGCTTTGGGAAGTGAGAGGGAGTGCAAGGGGCTTGTTGCAGCCTGACACTTCCATGCTGTGTCACACAGAGCCTGGACCTTGCCCACAGGGGTCCTTTCAAGTGTGCTTCAGGCTGACAGGCAATCTTTTGTCTGTGTGGTTGGTTTATTTATTTAACATGCCAGAACAGAACAAAGCTGAGTGTCAGACTCTCATAATTCTGATTGTCATGCCATGACTGTAAGGGGTGGGTGATATGTATCAGGTGCCTCGGAGGGAACCAGGCAGCAAATAGTCCTGAAAGCTGTGCCTGGATCTCCCTTCAAAGCAAATTAGAACAGCTCAGGAGGGGGCATGGGAGAGAGGTAGCTTATGTTCAGCAGTGGTGATCTGGACAAAAAGTTCCTGGGAACTTGAAGGAGATGAACTTCCTGGCAAATGAAGGAGAGATGCAAGTGGGCAGAATAGTTGTACTTGCAAACAAACTCTTTTGTATTGCAATTTGCTTTGTGAAAGAAGGGGAGAAAGCCATGAGACTTTGTAGAGGAACCTATGGATGAGGTGTGTGAATATCCTGACTTGCTCTCAGCTTTTTAGGTTTAATTGCCATTGGCTACTTTTGGTAGGGGAGGAGGGACTGGACTTAATTTTTTTTTTTTTTAAATTTTATTTTATTTTTTAGTAATATTTTCAGGATGGAATAAAGCTGTTAAGTTCAAAAGATCAAATATTTTCCCACTGTTTTGAAGTGATGTCAGATTCTTCAGCCATATTCTTCCCTCTATTATTTTTTACTCTCTAAAAGTCCCATATTTTCTTTTTTTTGTACAATATGTAAGTTGACTGAACTCTTCAGTTCTCTTTTCAGTGTGTGCGTTCTTCTGGAACGTAGAAAATTCTAAAGGTGTGGGAAATTAAAGCTTCTGATATCCTCCAAAGAGCATCTACCACATTTATTCTAGGTTGTTTTGAGAAGTTTTTTGTTCTTCTTAGCAAATGCATTTCTGTTGACAAATTATATTGCCTTTAAAATCGCCTCTGATTGAACCATCCTTCTCCAAAAATGAGGATTATTCTGGAGCTGTCTCAATGCTCCAGGTTGGATGAGATTTACTAGGAAAATGTTCTTGAGGTTCCTTTATCTGTGTCTTCAGTATCTCAAAGCAGCTCCTGCAAAGGCCAGTTCTCTTTCGTGGGCAACAATTATTTAGTAATAATGTTTCTTTTCTTTTCCTGTGGAAGCAATAGCGAGTTATCACAGTATTTCCTGGATTGGAGAATACTTGAAATTGTGTTTCAAGTGGTTTCAATTCCAATGTTGATGAGGTGTTTTGGAGTGCTTTGGCACCAACTTCAGCAGAAGCCAAACTGGGCCCAGTTTTCTGTGAGCAGGTTCAATTAATAAATGAAATTTGCTGGAAAGAAAAAGTGTTATTTCTTGGTGAAGGTAACAGATTTTATTAATGTAAAATAAATATACAAATTTTCTACCTTTTAAGCAGAAGTAAAATAATTTTCTTAATCATCTCTGGCCTTTCATCAGTATTCAGATCTTGAGTCTGACTGTTTAGAGCATGAAAACCGTGTTTGTTGTTTTCATGACTGAATCTTTATTCTTTTGGTTCTTTTTTCCTACTTTCCTGGAAGCAAATCTTCTACAGAAACAGATTTCATGACCTGTCTTCTGAAATCTTTGTTTGAAGGAAAACTGCAATGCAAACCATGTTTGTTTATGATGTCTGCTGCTTTGTGGGCAAGTGAACTGAAGTCAGAACAGATGATCAGAAAAAATAGTAGGTTTAGTTTTGGTATTATGTGTGTGTCTGTACAGAAATTGGAGGGGTCTTGGTGAAATGAAGACGTTTGGGAAGAGGAATCTAAAAAATGTCAAAACCAAGACAGTGCTAAGTACTGTTGTTGTTTTAAACCTTTCTTTGTAGTGGTTGCAGTTTTGTGGAAGCTAAAATTTTTTCCTGTGGCATGGAGAAGCTTCAGAAGTAGGCAGAAGTCCTGCAGGAAAGCTTAACTCCAGCTTGATGTACTTTGTTGAGAAGGAGGTTTGATTGGGAGGGAGTTAAACAGCTTCCACTGAGTTGGCTGAAAAGGAATCAAACCCAGATTTTTGTTATAGATACATTTTCTTTTTTCCTGTTGCTTAGTCCGAGATCTTATCTGAGTCTGTTGCTTATCTGAGATCTTGACACTTTCAATTCTCTTGATATTTATTTATTTATGCTAAGTTTTGTTTCTGTTTTTGAGTTTTAGAAAGAACAGGGTTCAAGATTTACAATAGGGCAGAATGCAGAAATATTTCTGCTGCTGTGTGTGACATGCACATGTAGTGTGCTTGTAGAACCCGCTCTCCAAGTATATTAACTCAGAACTTTTCATAAATAAATAGTGCCCCCAAAGAAATTTCAAAATTGAAAGGGTGATTTTTTTCTTCAATATTAGTCAATCCTACCATATGTCTTACCTTGAATAGAATTCAAACCAGACAGATTTTTATATGCCATTCACTTGAAAAGTTACAAAAGTACAAGTCAGTGTTCATTACAGCATTCACCTCTCTTTCAAAGTTATAAATGTGTGCTCTGCCCATCTCCATGCCCAGCCTGAGGTAATTATACTGTGTTTGTATCTAATCCATCACTAGATTCATGCAATTCTATTGAAAGAGGCAGAGTTTCTTTGCCTACAGTGAATTAAAGGTTCTTCATCTTAATATGTATTTTTTCCTACATAATCTAACCACATAGAGCAGATGGACTTGATATTATTATCTATAAGATGAAGAGCATCTAACAGAATGCTGATTATTATCTTGTTTTTCAAGCTTGCTGTGATTCATATTCCCTTTCTTGCATACAGAAGGAATATGGGATAAGAAAAATACTTGAACTGAAGAAATTGCAGTGTAATTGAATTTTGAACATTGATTTCTGAGTGTACAGAAAATGAAGCGAAATAATGTACTTGAGTAGCAAATTACAGGAGGTAAGAGAGTGTACAGTGCCTTTAAGAAGCAGGTGTTTGCTGTGGAGTTCACTGTGCATACAAATTGCTCGCATTTTTAAGTTGGTTGGGAACAGTTACAGGGGAACAGGAAACCTGACTGGCCTAATACAGGCTTTTTCTATTCAGTACAGCCTTGAAAGAAGAGGGGGAAATATAATAATGCAGGGAAAAGCTGGGTTTTGTTTGCACTTTAAAGTCTGAATCAGGAGGGGGGAACCAGAAATATGATTTAAAGGAAATTGCAGCAGTGGTTGTCGTAAGTATTCACAAAGGGAGCCTTGCACCATTTTCAATCTGGAAGGAGAAGCTGAACATTTCATTAAACAATGCCTTTGAATAAATTAGTTTATGCTCCAGCATTCTTAGTACATATAGTTTTGGGTTATTTTTCAAGTGCACAGCTGTTTCCTCCTGCATAATGTCTGGGAGGGACATACACTGTGGTTCCAGGAGCAGAGTGAATGGAAGAAAGCTTCTAGGCCTGAAAATTTTAAGCATCTCTAACTCAAAGCTGCAAAAGTAGCTCATCTGACAAAGGCCAAACAGGTAATTTCACAGTGAGTATTGACATTATCAAAATCTACCCAAAATCTATTAAGCCCCTTTGATCACCCCATCACCCCTGCCACACTTTGGGCTGAGCCCCCAAACCTCGAGACTTTCTCTACATGCAGAAGTGCTATTTGACTAACTGGATCTGCTTTCATGGGGAACACAAAATACGATCCAGTCTGTTTGAGTGTGCGTTATGATAGTGCTCATATAACATGTGGGTTACTCACTTGTGGGCAAAGGAATATGTTGGAGAAGGTTAAAACACCTTGAAACATATTTATATATATAATTATGCTAAAAATTAGCAGAAACAGTATTTTGGTTAAATAACAAACTTATTGAACCATGTCACAACAGATGATTGTTGTGATTCTTTTTTCCTTTATCTACCTCCTTTAGATAGAAGACTGGATTTGCTTAAAAGGACATGTTATTTTAAACAAGGATTTGTTCTGGTTTTCAGCTCTTGTTTCAGGGGGGAATTGTATCCTCTGATGACACTTGTTTAAGCCAAAATAAGTCAAGTCAGTTATTGGAGTTTAGTCATCTCACACATTCTGCTACAAGAGGAGGAAAGAATACTCTCCTGTGCTGAATAATCTCAAATTTCATTTACACAAGAGTATATCTATGCAAATAAAGTTCAGATCAAATAGAAAAAAAAAATGCCTAATAAAACAAAGGAATTGGAAGGATCTAACCTTAGTGAGGAAGAGCCTGTCCGTTTCAGTGGGAATTATCATGTGCCACATAGTCATAGGCAGAATTGCAATTGTGCACAGAAGACACAGGTGTTGGAACTTATTTTCAGAACTGTTCAGGTGCTTGCATAGGAGTCTTTCAAAAGCCTTTTCTAAAGAATGTAGTTGGGCACTCAGGTGACTCTGAAAACCTCTCAGGTCTGAATTACCGGTTACAGAGTAAATATCATGATACCTCTATCACTTACATCCAGGTACCTGGTGTGTGAGTGCTTGACCCAGTAGCTGAGACTGGGAAGCATCTCAGCCTTATGAGCTGGCATTTTCTTACTCAGTGCTAGAAACAGAAGATAGAGAATTTTATGCAGTTGAACCTGTGGAATCAACAGTTTTAGGGAACAGCTGCTGCTGAGACAAAGAAATGTTTGCCCCATAGCAATTCTTCACACAGGAAGATACTAAAACTGCATTTCAAAAGGAAGGTTTAGCTGTCATAGTCATTTAGGTGGTGACATTGACCTGAAAGTTCTGTGATTCACGTCGGTGTGTTACCTTATCTTAAATTCAGTTTTCCAGAGGGACAAGAGTTTCTAAGTATTTTACTTGTGTATAGTATTTGCAGGCCCTGCTGATTCTTAGAAATTTCTATGGAAAGATTTGGACATGTGATCAAGCTGGTCAGTGTTCAGTCTGGTAGCTGTCCATATGCATGAATAGCAAATATTTAGTAATTCAATTTATTTTAGATTTCAGTAAGAGGATTTAGTTGCATTACCTTTATCACTTGTTGTAGTGGTGGTGGTTCAGTTTTCGTATCTTGACGGGCTCTGATTTCTTTGGGAGGTTCAAATCTGCAATGCTTCAGTCTGATTCTTATAGTAGATTTCACTTTGGTGTTTTTGTCAATGAAAAGTCTTGAATTTATTTCTTGCTTTCATTTGAAATAAACTTTCTGTTGTCATGGTTGCAGAGAGGAAGTCAAAAGCATGAACCCTGCTGACTCCTAAAACCAGTAAGCCTGCATATTTCTGTGAGGAAGCTTGGAATTAAAGCAAATGCTATGATTTTTTTTCACCTTGAAGGTGAAGCCATTATTTCTCAAGGGCCAGGATTGCTTCTTTAGAACAGCAAGGACAGGAGGGAATTAGATGAGTAGGATATACAGTCAGTGTATAGTAAATGACGCTACACGAGGGCATGGTCACAATTATGTGGCTCATCCTTTACAGGTTTTTTTAGTGTGATCTGTTTTTGAAAACCCAAACTAAAGTAGTCCAGGAGCTCAGCTGCAGTCCTTTGTTACTCTTGTAGTAGAAAGCTTTCCCTGACATCTCGCCAGGGTCACGTTTGTTTTCAGTTAATCTGCTTTCATGTTTTCTTGACTTTGGTGGGTCTGTGCACAGATCATTTACATTTGATCCTTAACCTTTTTTCACATGCTTTTTAATAGAATGTTAGGAGACTTGATGCTAGGAAATGCTGGAAGCTTTGACTTAGAGCAGAGGCAGACACCCAGGCAATTGCCAGGATGGGGGAAGTTACCTGAATATGTGGCATTAAGTGCAGACCTCTTCCACCACCATCTGTCCCACTCATGTACCTAAGAAAAATATTAAGATTTGGGTTTGTTTTACCTTAGCTGTTTCTCTCCCCTTCAGTGTTTCTGAATACCCCTAGGAACCTTTATCTTTGTTCCTGCAGTATGTCCTCACTGTTTTGCAGTTTCCTCTTGCCTTTCTTGAATAGGTTCTGTTATTTCCTTGCTGGTAGCATTGGCCTGCTGGCCAAAGGCTTGAGATGGCATGTAAATGAGCAGAGTGCAGTTCTTGTTTCTACCAGCCCTTGGAAGCTGGGCTTCAAATCTCTGCACTTAAAAAAGTAGGAATGGGGAAATGGATTTTTGTTTGTTTAGTTTGTTTTATTATTTTGACTTTATGTTTTGGGAATCAGGGATTAGTAATTGAATTTTTTTACAATCCATACCACAGGGAACTACAGTATTTTAGCATTCCTTTTTGTGTCTCATCTCTAAATCATGGTGACAGTAATGAAGCAGGAGGGACAAGTGACATGAGGGGAAATAAGCACTGCAGTGCAAAACATATATTTTAATTAAAATTGATCTTATCAGGTCCTTCTACCAGATACAAGTTTTCATACAGTTCTTTGTTAGAAGATCTGAGAGGACCCTGAAAACTGGAAATGTGTTGAAGCAAAAATCTGGGATTTTATTTAAGCTAAAGGAAAGAGAGTTGACTTAAAATGAACCCACAAAACAGGAGCAGAGTAAAAAAAATATGCAAACAAACCTCACCCACCAGCTCTGCCAACTTCCTGGCCCCTCTCCCCTTAAAAAAAGTGCCTAGAGTTGAAGACAGATTTGTTTCTGCAGAATTAATTTGGAAATTTGAGTTTGCTGGCTTATGCACCCGATATTTATAAATTCGACTACATTGTTGCATCCAGTGTCCCTTCCCATTTTTAAATGTTTATGCATTCACTTCCCAGAGGTAAACCCCACGATTTTAGAAAGGTTCTAGAAAACTCATGGTTTCTAGAAGAGCCCTCTGCTTCCAGGCGTCTAGCAACAGGACAGGAGGACATAGCCTCAAGCTGTCCCAGAGTTGGACATCAGGAAGAATTTCTTCATGGAAATGTTCAAGCATTGGAATGGGCTGTCCAGGGACTTGGTGGAGTCACCATCACTGGAGGTGTTCAAGAAATGACTGGGCAGGGCACTGAGTGGTGTGATTTAGATTGGTCAATGTTTGGACTTGATCATCTTGGTGATCTTTTCCAGCCTAAAAGATTCTGTGATTCCCAGAAGTTCCTTGAAGTGGACTCATTGCTATTTGCATGCTGGTCTCAGGCTTTGACAAAGCCATTTGTAATGGCTTTTATTAGATTAGCTCTGACCTTGCATATTTGAAAGGTGCTCCGGAGTCCTCGTGGTCATGTTGTTTTTCTGTCAGTGGAGTGTTAGACTGAAACTGTAAATGGTGTTAACCACCTTTCTTGCCAACTGCTGTGCAGGCAGCAGAATCACAGAAACAGAAAAAGTACATGGAATCAATGTTTTCCACTATTGCTGGGTTCAGTTTTACTGAAGCCCTGTGGAGCATTAGGGTAGCAGTTGGTGTTTGTCTCCAACTTGGCACTTGGCTTGCTGAGATTCATGGTGTCAGGAACGGCCTGTATTGAGTCACACACCTGATGCACCTTCTGGGCTGGAGGAGTGGGATAGCAGCACTGATATTGCAGTTGAATTTTTAACTCTGGCACCTTTTTTTAAGATCCAGAAGTCCTGAGTGCAGTAGAAATAGCAATGACACAGCAGAGCTGATGTCCCTTCCCATTCATGCTTCTTCCAGCCTAGAATTGTTGGTATTTGTAAGTATGGCTCTGTAAAACTCTTAACACTCAATGAAATTAAGAGGAAATATGTCTTTGATAAAAATAGTGCTTCTGGAAGTCAATCCTGATTACATCTGTGTGTTTCTCTTCTCCTGACTTGTCCCAGCCCTCTGTAAGGTAGCCTGAGGTCTACTTTAATTTCCTCCAGTTGGCAGTGGTCCCTGAGGAGCTGGGTGCCACCTGGCCATGGCTAGAACAGGGCTGGTCCCAGCCACTCCCTTTCCCTGCCCTGCCAAGGCACTGTAGGCAGGAGGGTTTGGGGGATGGATCTCTTGGATCAAAGCCCTCCAAGTGAGGAGCCCCCAGTGGGGAACTTGCTGAGACTTTCCTGTTTAAGCTCTGTGTAGAGAAGGAATGAACCTGCTGACTTCCTTCAAGTACTCCCCCCTCCCCAAAGTTTGAGAAGTTTGAATGCTGCAATGCAATGCCCTGTAATTTGAAAGACAGGCCCAAGGACCTCTGGAGGAAATCAGTGGGTGTAACGTGGACGGTGCTGGGTCCGAGACAGAGACACAGCGCTCTGTGATCCATGTGACAAAAAGCACTTCATTGTTCTCAACTGCACCTTAAATATCCTTCTTAATGTTCCTCAGCAAGCACTTGTGATTGGTTTGAAGTTCAGGCTGCCCAGCTCTCTGCCAATAGCTTCTGCAGAGAGGCAGGGACCCACTGGGTCAAATCCCTGTCTGGTTCTGAGTCTGTCCTATCCCTGTTCCCTGGAGTCCTGTCTGTCCCACCAGGCTGCTTCTCTCATGTATGGCTGAATCAATTGCCCAGCATCAAGCCAGCTTGTACTGGGACAAGTGGGTTTTATCAAGGACCTTCTCTAAAGGCCCTCTCAGAACAACTCTGCAGTTTGTTAGTCAGAGATACTAATGTTTCTGTACCTCTTGCAAAAATGTTACTTGGATGAGCAAAATGGGAATTTTTCAAAGAAAATTTAGTTGCCTTAGTTAATCTACAAAAGATGAGTTTATTTTCAGCTGTGCTGGAAAGAGTTTTATCATCCTGTTTCACGTAACATAGTGTATATGAATGGTAAATGCAATAAATTATTACAGAATCCAGTGTAACATGTTAAATTGAGATCATAATTCATTCTACCTGGTAATTTTTTATTTTCCCACTCCTCTGCATCAGAAATACTTTAATAATTGGTTTTAAATCTACCCTTCTTGCCTCACTTCCTTAATATATGCCATGCTTTGGGAGTTGTTATTAAAAAAATTTGTGCTGAAGTGTAGGAATTGATTCCTTGTCCACAGTAGAGCTGTTGTTTCTTTAAACAAAAAGGCACATCCAGGATTATATGCTATCACCAACACATTTCTAGTGTTACTGGCCTGCTTCATGCATTTATTTAACTTTGTGATTTATAGCCAGGCTATTGACTTTCATCTTTGTTGATGGCAGATTTAATGCAGCCACACTTACATTAGGAATTGGGATGTCATTGCAAGAGTTTACAAATAGAAAGTGTTGCTCCAATGCATTGTACCTGTTCTAAGAGGACTGCTTTTTATTATATGGGGAATTAATCTCTGCAGCCTTCTGAATAGACTTATCATCCATCATAGAAGATACATCCTAATATTGTTTTGGCATGATGTTGTCAGCAGCAGAAAAAAAGTATGTTTTTTTCTTTTTCCCATATTGACCTTTAACTTCACCTTTGTGTTGCAGTAGACTGTTGTCAGCAAGAAC
Organism: Cossypha heuglini; assembly: GCA_027576195.1. Lineage (NCBI taxonomy): Eukaryota > Metazoa > Chordata > Aves > Passeriformes > Muscicapidae > Cossypha > Cossypha heuglini. Next base: position 187,041 of record JAODKT010001842.1, on the reverse strand, counting down.
AAGTTTCACTTTAATGTTCAGCAGACTAATTAGTTGCAAAAAAAAATTCGATATCTCTCTGGTTTACAGAACCTGAGTGGGTTTGAGATTATAGTGAACGAGAGTGTATTAAATTGCACTACTGTAAATCTAAAATATAAAGTAAATCTTGATTGTGAAAATGAATTTTAAGGATTTTTGAGCATCTAGATACTTTCTGTGCAAATCACCTGCATAGTTTTGTAACTATTTGGTTTTACTGAATAGTTACTGAAAAGATTAGCCTTAAATAAAATAAAAAATACAGTGTACAAATACAGTGTAAATATGTAAATATTACATATTTACATATAAGTGTAAAATACTTTACAGTGTAAAAATGCCTTTCAAAAATTTTATATCCTTTATATAAAAGAATTTACAGTACATAAAAACATAAATGTCTTTAAAAAATAAATAAAATATTTAAAATAAATAAAACATTTATGTTGAGATCTCTCTATGTATCTGTCTGCCTAAAAAAGTAATGGAAAGACCAGAGCCTTTCCCCAGGAGATTGCTGGCTGAAAATTGCAAGTATGCTGAGGAACTGCTGAGGTGCCATTTCTAAAAGTCTGCAAGAGAGTTTTGAACCTCTTGTGAAAAATCACAAGGTGCTCAGAATTTTTGTGGGTTGGTTGGCAATGGGAAGAAATTTAAAGATGTATTGTCCATGCAATGTACAGTATCAGTCACCTTTGCTGACTGAGATGATGTAAGTTTAAAGAATTGGAATTGAATCTTTATACACACAACTTAGTTAAATGTCACATTTTCCACCAATTTCAAAAGACTAAAGGTCAGCTTTTATCACTTTCTCCTCTGTGGAAAAAGACCTTAACAAGGGCCTGGAAAAAATGTGTATGTGTGTACAATTTTCTCAAGATACTTAGACAATTTAAAAAACAGTGTAAGTGCTCTAGCAGAACTGGATTTGATGGTAAAAGTTTCAAAACACTGGTGTTCATTGGAATCTTTTCATTTTAGAGGACATTCTACACACATGCTATAATGTTTGCTTCATGTCTCAATAATTTTTGTCTAATTTTGTCTAAATTGAGAGTAATTTAACACATAAACACAGTATTCATACAAGAATCCATAATTTAATATATTATGTGATCACATTTTTAGCCTACATTTTAAAAACCTAAAAGCAGTGCATTTTTTCAGATTTCTGGGTATATTTTCCTGCAAACATAGATTGCCCAGAGAGGCTGTGAAATCTCCCTCCCTGGGGATATTCTGGAACCTGGGCACAATCCTGGGATGACCCTGCTTGAGCAGGGCAGCTGCACCAGATGACTCCATTGTGGTTCCTTCCAACCTCACCCTTGTGTGATTCCAGCTGTGCACTGTTAATGTTGACCTGCATTTCCAGGGGTTTCTGCCTGTGGTATGGGGCAGCAAGGTACTAGGGAAATCAGGTCAGTGGAGACAGAGTTGGTTGTCCCAGTGGCACAATAGCAGAGAGTAGGAAATCTCCCTGGAAGCAAAGAACTGGTATTATTTTGGCTTTCTGAAGGATTCCTGCAGTGCATTGCCTGAGTAGGCCAGGTGTGTTTTTGTGCTTTATTTGTGTATGGTGCTGTGTTCTGAGCTGAAGTGAGGCCAGACTAGGAAAACTTTGGATATGACCTGAATATTCCCAAAGTTTCCACTAGTACAGTGTTTAGAAGTGGGTTTATAGCTGTTGTCTGGACTTCTAAGTAGTTTGTGGGCTTGTGAAGAAAATAGCAGTATTACAGTTCTGGCTCATGACAGGTTTTGTGGAGCATCACTGTGGAAATAATCTGTCTTGACATGACTGTGGGGTGCCAGTAATGGTTTCATAAAGCCAGGTATGCTTCTTGCAGTGCCACAAACGAACACAGAATTAGCCAATTTTTAGAAATGAATAAACAACAAATCTCAACAGCATGTCTGGGTCTGTTTCAGAGAATTTTGGAGATTATGTGTGGTTACCAGTACGTTAGTAACTTTCTGGCAGAGCAATTAAATTTTTTCCTTTACCCCTACTTGGGCCAACTGGGACTGCTGAAAAGCCTCTGTTCCTAGATATTCTCACAAATTACTCAGCCCTGTATTCTGTTTGTGAAACACTAAGACATGCTATCCTTTCACCTGTGTAACAACAGAAAGCCTTTGAGTAGGCAGGGACTGCAGAAGCATGGGATTTTTGCCATGCAGATGATAAATAGTATGATGGGAATATAAAGACAATCCAGGCTGTTCTGTATACTTCACCTGCCTGGGAGTGTTCTGTAATTAGCCTTACACATGGTACCCAAGGGGAGATAAAAATTGCATATTAAAACCAGGTATGGATAAACCTGCACAATAAATTGATGCCTGACAGGCAATTCTCTGAGTTTTTAGCAGCACACTTTGATTTCTTTTCGGTTCCTATTTCATCCTTCCTCTCTTTTTACCTTTTCCCTTTTATTCTGTCTTTATGAGATGTTGTGAGTGAGTGTAGGGCTTTTTTTGGTCCTCTCTCCATGGTTGCTTGTACAGGCTTGTTAGGCAGGCTCTTTCTCACCACCTCGTGCATGATCAGGTAATGGTTCTGCAGAACCAACAGCTCACAACTGGAGTCTCACAGGAGCGTGGGAGTGGGTGGATGAGGCACAGGGGATGTACAAAGCTCATGCGCTGCTCCCTAAAGGCAGATGTTTGTGCTGCCCTCTCTGTTAGGAGAAGACAGAACTGGAGAGGGTGTTTGTTTCTTGCACACAGGGCAGTGTTTGCAATGAGAGGAAGAAAGGAGCCATGCTCTCTCTCCTTCTACCTCTTTCTGCTCTGCCTCCATTTAATGCATTTTTTGGCTGTCTCCTGCCTGACCGGAGCTCTAGGGACATCCTTCCAGTTGCTACCTACCTCCTTTCTTTCTGTTTTGCAGCAGGGAAAAAGAAGGCTTAGAGAGTTCTTGTAAAGGCTTTAAGAAAACAGACTGTAGGGTTGAAAAATTTTTCTTTGTTGCCCAACTGTGTTGAAAGCAGACCTTTACTGCTGTTTCTTTTGCTGGTTATCAGTACATGAAGCCTAATGCACAACTGCTTTCAGTACAGCTAGGGACGTATTGGTCTCAGGCACGTGGCTTTGAGGCAGGAGCTCATTTTCTCTCTCAGCCTCTGGATCAGAGAGATCCAGAAGAAGGGTATTCGTCATTTGAAGCGTGTTCTTCATCTGGAAGCAAATTCAGTGCTGATAGCTATTGACAAAGCCACCCCTACTAATGGATCTAAATAGTATTTGTACAGTTGGTTTCCATCCAGTCTTAAACAAAATCTGTTTTCTTTCCAGAAGTTCTTCCTTCTCTTCATTTCTTCTTGAAAGGAAGAACTGAAATGCAGTTTTAAAGTACCCATTATCTATTTTTGGTATAGATCACATCAGTTGTGACAAGTTGCATATGTGGCTTGCATATGGAAGTCAAAGCGTGGACATCTCAGAGTGGCTTGTGTCCAACTTACAAAAATTACCGTGAACAAGGAATTTTTGGTTTCAGGTAGTACACAGGCACATAAATGTGAGTGAAATACAGACACTAAAACTTGTCAGAGAGGATTAAGTCTGAGAATATCAGCTCAGAAATTGTGCCTGTTTATTTCATCTAAGCAATTCAGTAATTCTTTTCATTTCTTAAACAGCAGCATCCATAAGAAGAAAAGACAGTGCCTTTTTTTGGCAGATTGTGCCAATTGAAGCAAAACCCACCCATCATCTGAGAAGGATTTTGTTTCTGCTTTAAGTGCTAATTTCAATGCAGCTTCAAATTTGGAACCATCATTATGTAAAACCACCCATACTTTAGCTCGTTTTTACTGGCTTATGCAGTTTCATAAACCTGCAGAGACAGATATGACAGAACAGTCTGTCTGGCAAAAGCACAGCAAGAAAGCTAAGTGCTTAAAAATTAGCATTCATCTTCTTTTACAGAAAATACATTAGAATATTCCTTTATACCTGAAATGATATTATTGCTTTCTTGAGCTGCTGCCATACTTTTTCTATTATTTTGCCCTTCACTTAATGAACCCCAGAGCTTCAGGATTGCTATTGTCATAGCAATTGAATATTGCAGTAATTTTTCCAACTCTTTCACATTGTACCTGCTTGTTTGAGAGCACTTCTAATCCATCAGTGTTTGAATCCAGTACTGCTTTCTTGCTGTAAGCAAAGAGACTAATGGGGGGATGTGTCTTCTTGGAAATAGAGAATGGTATCTGGTATTGAGGTGGCAGAGGGGGAAAAAGGGACCTAGTATACTTACCAAGTAATCATCCCTACTTTGCCTGATATTATGCAATATATCTGTAAGATTGTCTTAGATTGCAGCGCAAGATGTAACCAGCAGAATTCTATTGTTGTAATTATGTTGAGGCAGACACAACTGGCACCATCACTAGTCCCTTATTAAAAACTTTTCATGCCTTCTCTCAGGCAGCTCCACACTGCACTGACTCCTCTCTGCAAGTTTCCTTCTCTCTTCTGCCTGACTGGCTAACCCCAAGCTGTTCCTTACCTGGTCACCTAACCCTGCCTGTCCCTCACACAGCATCTTCTTACCTTGTCTGTATTTTGCATGACCACATGTCCCTTCCTCCTCACAGCACAGCCAGCAAACTCTGGGTCTCAAACTCCAACTAACTCTAGATCAGCTAACCCACTCTTTTATAACCCCCATCCTCAGTGGACCAGCAAGGCTGTCTCCACTCCTCAGCAATCAGTACAGCTGTAATTCATTGAGGAAAATTGTCTTCTGCACTGTCCTTACAAACCATCTTCTCACATTCTATCACCATCTATTAAAACTGGGTAGAGCAGTGTTCTTTATCTCTTCCATAACTCCATCCCTCATAACTCTGAGTGAATATCCTCTGTTAATAGGCCAGGTTAAAACCAGGTGGGACAGTGCTCTTTCTCTTCCACAACCCATCCTTCCACCAGGGAGATCTCTTCTGTTAATGGGCCATTGAGCCCCACTGTATGACTGATAAAATTACATCATCCCATTGGGAGATGCTCCAGCCAGGGGGAGGAGCCAAGCATCTCCTACCCAGATAAAATCTAACATTTAGAGCACCAAAGCAGTATTTTTCCACTAGATTTCCAAAGGAAGACCAAGCCCATCTCTACCACAACTAAACCTTCAGAAGAAAACTGCACCCTTCTATAGAATCATTACTTCAACTGAACCACATCTGCCACTCAGGAGGACTGCAGCCACTGTTTAATTGGACTGCTACCAACACCCTGACTGACTCTGTCAGTGTTTTGTTTTTTTGTATTACTACATTTTATTTTAATTTTCCTAGTAAAGAGCTGTTATTCCTATTCCCATATCTTTGCCTGAGAGCCCCTCAATTTCAGAATTATAATAATTCAGGGGCGGTGGGGGGGTTTACATTTTCCATTTCAAGAGAAGCTTGCGCCTTCCTTAGCAGACACCTATCTTTCAAACCAAGACAAAGCCCAATACGTGTTATATGTTTCGGGTAAAATTTAGCTTAAATTTTAGCTTAAGCTTTAGCTTAATCTTTCTCATGACAGAACCACAGAGCGTTCTATAGGTTTTTCTGCTGTCTGATACAGTGAGAAAATCCAAGTGCCACCAGAGGCAACACTTTATTTTAGGGGAAGTCGAGTTTTATCAGCCAGTAGTGTCTTTTCACCCCTCTGGACAGGGAAAAAAAAAAAAGAAATCAACTCCTCCACCAGGAGTCTCTGACTTCAGAATTGCACTGTCCTGAGCCATCCCCCTCCAACATGATAATTTGGATCCTTAGGATGGCTATTCCTAAAGGAGGATTATGGAGAGCTTCAGTGGCAGTGAGCCCTTTTGCTGACAGTGCTCTGAAATGGAAAGATGAACGTTTGAGTCAAGTGTCGAGGCTTTGAAAGATGATGTTCTTCTTATGCGTTTGGAGGCAGCCACACATCCTTCACTGCAGCTGAGATTGGTCACTACAGTGAATGTTTAATTTTGGTGATATCCTGTTAACAGTCCCAACCCAGAAATTGTTCTCTTTTCCTTAGCTGGTGATAATTTAGATATATGCAGTATTGCCTCTCCAGACATTTGTGCTCAGTTTTTAAAAGAGCAGAGATGAGAATGTAAGGTTTGAAATTAAGTGTTACTGTATCACCTGTTAGGTTGTTTGAAGTGTTATTTTTGTTATTGCCACTGTTAATTCTTACTAAAGTTTACTGTGAATTTGCATAGATATCTTTTATCCATTTCAGGTTACTCTGTCTTTTGTTCTTAAAGGCCCTCTGTCAGGGGCCTTCCTTGTGTTGATACTTGGAGGCACAGATCAAATCCCATTTTATCTTTTTCTGATACACAGAATATTTCAAAATTCTTTGACCTCTCCCAGACGACAAGATTTCCAGAGTTTATCTGTTCGTTTTTAAAAATCCCCATCTGAATGAGTTTTAATTTTTGAAGCACAGAACCAAAGAACTAGTTACATTTTTTCAATTATGTGAAAGTATTGCTGTCTTCCTGCAGGGATATATGGAACAGAAGTTCATGGGGTTGTTGTCTTCTCTCCTTACTTAATAACTGCATCACTGTGATCTCAGGTTCACTTGCTTATTCCTGGTGATGCCCAAATTCCGTTCAGAGCTGCAGCTTGTCAGGACACAAACTTTACTTCGTAAAATTGGTGTATTTTCTTGCTGCAGATGATCTTGCCCTTTGCAATTGTTAGAAGGCATGTTTTCAGAGAACTTGTCTTACCAAGAGACTCAGTTTATTTTCATCAATAACTGTCTTTTCTCATTATTTGTCACTTTAGTGATTTTTGGAATGTCTACAAATTTTTCTAGTGGGGTCTTATATTGCAAGTCATAGAAAAACTGTTGCAAAGCACTCCTTTGAACTTGGAAGACAGTTGTCTACTAAAAATTGTATTTTAGGATCTATAATTCACAACATTAATTCAATTTAATTAATAGTTCATTGGTGTTTTTATAGTATTACTTTAAAACTTTATTTAGGGTAGATTTACTTATAACTGCCAGACATCTCCAGTAAAGTGTTTCAGTTATTGCAGGCTCCAAAATTTGAGTGTGTGTGTGGGAAAAACAGACCCCTGTCATAATACACATTTATTTTACACAAAGGAAATTATTGAATTTAATTCTTTTTTTCCCTGACTGTGCTTAATTATTTTGGGGAAGGAAATTTTAAAAATGGTATTTCTGGTGCTGGAGCTGAAATGCTATGAAGCCTATAAATGGAGCTTTTCCCCCTCCCACCCCGCTGGAATAACATAATTATGGAACACTATCATCAGGCTCTCAAAGGCTGTTTTTGCAGGCTGTTTAGACAATTGCATTGTGTTTGCATGGCAAGGTTTTTGTGGGGGGGTTTTCAGGGGTGGCCTCTGTGAGGGGAGCAGGGGGAAGTGAAAAGGATGGAGCAGCAGTGAGGGACAGTCGTGGATTGAGCACAACCCCTGTTCCACATCCCTCTGCACTGCCTGGGCAGTGCCTCAGAAGTGAAGTGAAATTGGGCCTGGGAAGAAGAAATGAAAAGCATTTTAAGTTTTGCTGCTGTTTCTCACCATCCTTGTTGTAATTGTCTGCAAATGAAATCACCTTTCCCCAAGCTGAGTCTGCTTTGCCTCTGACAGTAACTGATGAAACAATTTCTCTGTCTACATCTTGACCTATGAGCTTTTAATCTTGTTTTCTGCCTTTGTCCACCTGAGATAGGGAAGTGAGGGAGTAACTGGGTGGGCATCTGGAAGCCAGCCAAGACTACTCACTATAACAATAAAGATTTCAGACACAAAATGTTAGCAGCCTGGTTTCCTTGAATTAGAACAAGAACATACTGTTTTAAAGTGTTATGATAATGCTGCTCATATTCATGGAGAAGAGTACTGAATAAATTGAAATATTTAGAAAATACTAAGTTATACATGTGCTTGGCAATAGTCATGGTGGATGATTGCTCTCCCTCCCCAGTTGTAGCACTGAGTTGATGCATTCAGTTTTATTCTACCACTTAAAGTAGTTAAAAAATATCTAGCTGCATTTTAAAAAGGTACTAGTTATAAGAGCTATTTATGCTTGTTTTAGTCATCCTTTTTGTCTTGTGGCTTTTATTGCTTTTTCAAATACAATTCATGTTAGTTTGGCTGTAGGAGTAGATTTTTGTCACCTTTGATAATTTAATTTTTTAGGGTTTCATAAGGCATTTTAGCTTTGGTGTAAAACACCTACTCTTTTATGTTTTTTACTGCTGGTGCATATTAATACTATTCTTCTCATATTGAAAATGAAAAAAAAAAAAAAAAAAAAAGAAGACAGGAGCAAAAAGTGCAAATATGAATGGAAGATCTTTATAATTCTTTCTTAATACAATCTCCAGTCAGCAGATTTTTGAAACAGCATATGAGAACGTAGTGTTGATCATGAATTTCTGATAGTTTATTTTGGTATGTGACTAACATGAAAGTTCCACAATTAAATTGCATATGTTGAGATGTGTTCTGCTGCCAAATTGTACCAATAATTTATAGTGAGAAAGACTACTTTTATTATTATTGTGTGGATAGGGGAGGAAGACATCTCCAGGCTCCTCCAAGGGGTCTGAGGAACATGCAGTTGTGAAGTAATTTCCTGCTCCAGAGAGCAGTATGTTTTATTTTTGTTCTTTCTTTAATACCATGTATGTTGTGTCTCAGGTTGGAGATTTTCTGTTCAAGTGCCCTCCTACTGTGGGTTAGCAGAAGGAGATGTGGTGTTGTGGCTTTGGTTTCATACACTGTGGAAACTTTTTTTCTGCTATAAGTACTGTTGTTTTGGTTGAAGGCCAGCAAATTAGGAATCAAATTTGCTTTAACATAATGTTTACTTATTTCTCTAAGAAACTGAAAGTTTTTAATTGAAAAGCATGTTACTGGGTCCTAGAACCTCCAGTGGTGTGTTTTGTTTTGCTTTTTTTTTCTGATTTTTTTTTTTGTTTGTTTGGTTTTTTTTTTTATATAAAAGAAATAGAATGGCCTAGGATCAATTCACCTGTCCTTCTGGGTGGATAATGTGAGCACTGGCTGAAGTTAAACCAATTGTTGGAGCTAATGATGAGATTTTCTTGTTCTTTGCTTTCAACAAGTCTGCTGGGATGCCTCAGAACCTCCCATACCAGAGCCCACTGTCAGGCACAGGTGTATGGCCATGGCCTTCTCAAGCTGGCATCAGGTTTGCTGCAAATTCCTCAGCCTCAGGGTAGCTCTGTGGTACTGCAGGATATGGATGTGAGGACGTGGGGCACTGGTGCAGCCCGAGGTGCCACTGAGATGAGACTGGAGTGCAAAGAACTTGGGATGCCTGAACGAGACAGTAGCATTGTGTCACCACATGGATGAGTCAGCCAGCAATGTTAATAATCTTTGTTAATTACAGTGTTTTGTATTCTTCAGCTGGGTTGGTTTGAAACACTTGGAAATAAATATTTAAAATGCATTGCTCTTGTGGAGCCTGCCCATGGAAAGTGGTGTAGCTGACAGGTGACCTTCTCACCCACAGCATAATTTCTTGGTTGAGACCTGATTCGGTTCTCCTGTTTTATACAGGAATTGGACCAATGCCTAATGCAACAACTTCAAAACAAGATTTTCTGACATATCTGTGTGGGGTCCAATTATCGCAATATTCCTTTCCAAAACAGAGCCTGGGGCTGCAGTATCACAGATTTGGGCTGAAATTTTGAGTTAATTTATTTTCTTTCCAACAGCTTTAGAAAGATAAGAAAATGCAGGACCAGTAGGATAAAGATCTTCGCTTATGCATTATTAACACAAATGTCTTGCATGCTAATTGATTGCACCTATTTAAACCAGTGTACAGGTGTAATCTGAAGGAGCCATCAGTTATCTAGCTGCCTATATAGTAGAGCTTATGAAATAGTATTTTGCCCTGGGAGACTACCTTGGTGTCCCTAGTCATAAATTACATTAACTCAGAATGTTTGTTTTTTTCCATTTTTCTATATAAAACAGCAAAAGAAGAAGTGTTAGAAATGTTCCCTGATAGGTATTTAAGTATAATGTTTTAAGGAGTACATTGGCAGGAAAGAAACTTTCCTTTTCAATGCTAAACTTACACAGTTCTGATGGTGCCTAGCCTGTGATGAACTAAGATTTTGCTTGTTACAACTAAGAAAACAACCAGCCTTTGAAACAACCAGCTTTTAATGAATCTGTTTTTTAAAATTTTGATAATAATTAAACTACTTGTAACTGGGGTTTTGGAGATGACTTTTGAACTGTGAGATGATATATAGTCTTCCTGAACTTTATAGGCAGATAGCACTTGTTTCTCTCATGCTGGAAGAAAAGGAAAAAGAAAAAAATTAGATAAAAATCCTTGGAATTTGGTATTCAACTGCATTTTCTCAGACACTGTCTTTCTCATTTCTATATATAAATGAAGAATGAAGTTTAATCTTTAAGAGAAACAAATTGTAGCTGATTTTGACTGTGAACTGTTTGAGTTACGACGCTCTAGTAAGAAAATTTTTTATGTCTTCTAATTAAAGGTTGTGCATAAGAAATGTTTTGCTCTATCACAAAAACATAGCAGATTTGTCTCTGTGACATAGATGGCAGAAATCACATCTATAAGTTTAGTGCTAGGTTCTGAAATATCAGCTCTATGTAATGGCAAGGCTGTGTTTTAATTTTTGCCAGTTTGCAAGCAGTGGTTACTGAAGAGTGAAAGATTGATTTCCAGTTTCTGTTGGGACTGGGCTTCTTTCCTCAGCTAGTTGGTAAATGTAAGCAAATTGAGTTTGGTATTGCCTTTCCAGAGGAAAGTCAAAGCATTGTCCTGTTACAATAGAGGTTATTATAGCTGGCCCTGTTTAAGCTGTCCAAAATTTTCTCTTTTCAACAGTAATAATTCATAGCAGTACATAGAGCTAAGTTGGTTGAATAAAACCATGAAAGACAAAAGTAAATGTAAGAATTGCAAAGTCAATCATCTTATGTTATAATTAATGCTAAGCTATCAGATCATGCTGTGACTGAAATGGCTTTAAGTGGGTCACTGAGATGCCTGTGCCATTGCCTCAAAGTGGCCCTGTTAGCAGCATAGTAATTTATTGAAAATAGTCTGCTTGAACTAAGAGTCTTCTGTTAATAATTACTGAAAAGAACTCATGACAAGTGCTGCTGGCTTCAAGTTTCTGACTATTCTCTTTAGAAACTCCTCAGAGGCAGCATTTCTGGAAATTTTGCTATAGGTAAACAGTGCTGAGTTGTGTAATTGACTTTATGTATAACCTATCTTCTGGCATGTTTACTTTTAATGTTAGGTTGACTTGATGGTTAACACTAGAATATCCCACTGCAGTTAAGAGTTGTAGTTAATATATATGAGATTCATGTAACTTCTTTTAACTCCTGCTTTCCTTTTATATAAATATAAACATAAACAGTATAAAAATAAACAAAAAGTATTTTTGTGGGAATAGTAATTATGAGAGTGTCCACTAAGAATTAATCATATGCTGACTATATGAATTAATATGCACAATTACATAAACATATTTTTCATCTTGTGTATTTATACCTTCAAAATATTTTCGAAGTTAAAGTGAGTAACATTTGGCTAAACAATACTGTATTGTCTTGGAACAGTAAGTGTACTGTTTATAACCATTTCAATAAAAATGTACTGATAATGCTTGTTGACTAGAGGTCTGTACAACCTCTGTTAGGAGTTGGGAGTTTTACAGACTACCTCTCATTTTCCTCCCTGCTTTTGTAGTTGTATCAATGACATACATTTATTTTAATAATTTCTGTATGAGAAAGGTTTCTTACAACATCCTTGGAAGCTGGGGCTATGGGCATCCTTACCCCAAACTATTTCCACATATTCACATTCAAATCTAATTTCAGACAAATGCAGATAAAGTGATGCAGCATTAATTGGCTCTCTTCTTTGGGCTGTGTTGTGTGATAGGATCATTAAAGCTGGAATGAGTCTCTGGAAGTCATGTAGTTTATCTTCTTCCAAGTTAGAGCAGGAACTTTCCCAGGTGAGTTCTGAGTCTCTGATGGCAGAAGCTCCATAACCTGTGGCTGTGGGCAGCCTGTTTCTGCACTTACTCCCTCTCCAGTGAGGGAGTTCCTTTCCTGCATCTTGTGATCATTTCATTTTCTAACTGTGCCTCTGTGATGAGAGTCTGGCTCTGTTGTTTCTTGCAGTAACAACATCCTCCCTTTACTTCTCTGCAATGTAGATAAGTTCTCCCAGATACTTGTATGTCCACGTGCTGCACTCCACTACTCACCTTTGCAGAACTTCATCCTGGTTTGTCTTTGTGTGGGACTTGGATAAACTCACATTTTTACAGAAAGGAGGCTTAGTCAATGTGATATAACTCAGGCAACCAGGAGAGAGTGAGGAATAATCATGAATTTTTTCATGTTGGTCTGTAAACAATATAAAAAAAGTTGTGCTTTGTCCCTGTCTAGATAAAGGTGACTATAAATTAACAAGACTTTTGATGTGTAACTTCTGATCCTAATTAGCCCAGAACTTTACCAGGATGGTAGGAGTGTGAATATACCAGATTAACTGCAGCTGATCTTAACTTCTTTGAGTCTGGCTTCTGAAAGCAGGCAAAAATAGGTATTATAATGGCAATAAAATTACTTAGAAGGAAATATTTGCCCACTTTATAGTCCTTGTGGCTATGTATTCCGCTTGCTATTTTAAATGAACATCTGTTTCTCAAGTAAACTACTGAAATATTTGAACTACAAAAATTGCCTTTTCCATAAAACAGAAATCTTAAACTTCCCACTTTGTTTGTTAGGTTTTAAATTTGTGCTTATTTTGGTAAATGTTATGTATATAAGCCCTTCTGTGAAATACAATTTTTCTGAATAGTATCTTGCTTGTGCAGTGAATACAGGATTAGGACACAATGAGTTGAGTGCTGTCAAAGCAGCCATGTCACCAGCTGACTTGTCAAACAGTGAATTATTTGGAGCCTACTTATGCCACTTGGTTTTGACAGTGGAGTTGCACACTTCTTCTCCTTTGTGACAGATTTGAGAGCAAACATTGTATAGGGGAATGTAGTAAGCCTACAGTATTCTGTTGTTTGGTGAACCAACAATATCTTTGACTTTCAACAGCTGTGCATCTAACTTATTCAAACATTTCCTTTAGTTTTGTCGCCTAGAACAGTGCAGTCTACTGCTTTGTAACAGTTGTTCAAACACTGGGGGTTTACAGGTCTTGTGAATTTTCCTGTGAACCCAGCTGAGCCTCTTCTACTTGTGTCAGGATCTTGAAAAGTCTTGAGTCTCTAAGACTTGTTGCACTCATAGAATTAACCAAATGGAGATTTAATTTTTTTTTTTTTTGCCACTGTCAAACATGCAACGCATTTATGATCTCCAGGGAAAGAACTTAAAAAGGGGTTTCATGACTGTTTTAGCTACCGGGCATTGTATGATTACATTTGGTTTAGGAATAAAATGCTGAAGCATATGCTTGGGCATATCTCAGCTGTATTGATTTTAGTGGATTTATGCAAAAAAGTAAAAAGAGGTACATAAATACAGAAATAAGCATTTTGGTAAGTAGTGTTTAGTTTCTTAAAACAGAAAGGATGCATGATCATGCTTGCAAGTGCAGAGGGGAAAAATGAAAATAATTGATTCTCACTGTGGGAATAAGTACAGAGAAGACTTTCATATCACAACAGGAAGAGCTTTAATAATACTAAAAATACTTGCAGACAGAATGAAGTCAATACAAATTTGCAAACATCTCAGTTGTTGAATATTAACATACTTTACATATTTTTGGCCTTCTTGCATTTAGTACTAGTTTTTTCTGTAAAAACATGCAATTACTTTGTTATTGCTAGTTGCTAGGACTTTTTTTAAACCAAGATTTAGACCTGCAGTGATGGACTAGAGTGATACAGAGAATTACCTCAGGGCAATAGTAATGAGAAGCTGCCCCTCTCCTCTCCATAAATTGTTAGCCAAATAATTTGGCCTAAGTGATAACTGTCCCCCTACCCTAGATGAAAGCTCCAGCATTGTTTGGGTTATTGTAGCTCTCAATGGGATAGCAGATAGGTTCCCCTCATCTAGCTGCACAGTAATGTTGTTTCTGCTTCAACCAACAACTCTGAATTGAGCAAAATGTGTTTCTTGGCAGCCTTCATTCTCGAACTAGCTGTACAAGTGGGTATGATGGTTTCTTTTATTTCCCTGCTTTCAATTGCCTGCACTTGATTTTCATACTGTGCTGCTTCTGTGTCAAAATGTGGCATCCCCAAATCCATCAACTATCTTTCTTGAGGAAACACCAGCAGTTTATTTCAGGCTATAATATTCAAATCCTGTGTTCAGCTTTGAGTCCGTCACAACAAGAAAGTAACTGAGTTGCTGGAGCATGTCCAGAGAAGGGAAACATCCCTGGGAGCTGGGAAAGGGTCTGGAACACAAGTCTGATGAGAGGGGTTGTTTAGTCTGGATAAAAGGAGGCTCAGGGAAGACCTTACTGCTCTACAACCACCTGGAAGGAGAGCACTGGTTGCTTGTCCCATGAACAAGTGATAGAACAAGAGGAAATGGCCTCAGGTAGTGCTGAGGAGTTTTATATTGGAAAATAGCAAAAAGTTCTTTATGGAGGGGTTGTCAAACAGTGGAACAGGCTGGCCAGGAAGTGGTTAAGTCACCACCCTGGAAGTATCTAAAGGTGTGGGCATGTGGCACTTAGGGACATGGCTTGGTGTTATGGGTTTGGCAGTGCTGGGTCAGTGGTTGGTCCCAATGATCTTAAAGGTCTTTTCCAATTTCCAATTTCCACTGTCACCTTTCTTTTCAGTGTTCCCAGGAAAAGTTTTTGCTCTTGGCACAGGGAATGACAGCTAGGTAATAGCTGAGTTTATAAAAGCTGTCAGACAGCTGTAAAGGATTAACAGTTTTACTGTAAGAAGTGAAAACTACTTCACTCTTGGAGGAAGTTGGGATGTGTAGGACCAAACAAACCTTCTGCATCCCACTCGAGTATTTTCCATATTTTCTTAGTTAGCCCGGATAATCTTTGATCATCCTTCTATCACTGAGGGTTTGTTGCCTGTTCTGTGGTTTTACTTCATATTAAAATTTGTATTAGAGTACAGGGAAGATACTGGGGTAGTGTTGTCCACTCATCCATGAAGACCCTCAGTCACTGACTTTGGTGGAGTGTTGCACGGCAGAAGGTCCAGGCTGGGCCTTGGAAGTGTCAAAGCCACTGGTGCTCCTCCTCCTTAATTCACGGCATGAATGCCATGAACATCATTGCCATGGTGTTGTTGTCCTCCCACGCCCAGTCTAGATGAAAGTTCTATGTTTTAACAGCATAACTCTGTCTGAGAGCTGCCAGTTTCTGGCTAAAATCTCCTATGTTTTGCATAACTGGATGTACCAAATGCCCTTTAGCTCAGTGCTCTGGCTGGGATAATTGATCACAACTCCAGTGCAACTCCTGCAACCTGGGGGACTTGTTCATTTCCATACTGATTGGATACATGCCTGAAATTCCCGGCAGGTTTCTGACTGAGACATCAGCAGGCTATGGCAAGTCAAAATCCATTGGATTTGTGAAGTTTAACTGAGAGATCTGTGCGATTCTGGTTCATTTTCATTGAAATGGGATGAGTTATGCTCCCAGGAGTGGCTGTTTAGGTTGGCATCCACCCTCCCTTCAGCAGAGGGATGGGGATGTCAAGCGCCTTTGGCATCTTGGTGAGAGCTGCTGGATTGGTTACAAATGGGGAGCTGGATAAGACTGTCCTTGAGAATATTTGTTATTGGGTATTTCAGCTAAAGCTAATAGGGCAAATAAATGAATGCCTTGATCCTCAGTCGTGGCTGAGACATTGTAGTACAATGTGGTGGCTGAGGAGCAGAGCCAGGGAGGAATAGTGCTGGGATGAATCTTTACATTGTGGATACTGGACCAACACCTGCTAGGAAATAAAATGTTTGATTTAGACTTCTTTGGTGGAAAAAATGTAGTGAAACCTACTTTGACTGATATAGAACTGGACCTTTCAGTGGAAAGAGACAATCTTGCAGTTTTAGTGTCTGTGTTTCTTTTATTAGCTACCTGGGATGAGGTTTCAAATCTCACCTTGGCTGGGAAGCATCAGTATTTTGGGGGATGCCCTAAATAATAAAACAGCCTCCTCCACTTCTAAACAAATATGGTTATTTAAGAATCATTTTACAAACATGTTGTAACATGTACGTAGAAAGAGATATATATTCTAATATGGTTTTGGGTGTTGTCTCGTGTAACAGTCCTGATGTGGTTATTGTCAGCAGGGAAGTTTTGTGAGAAGTTTATATCACCAGAAAAAAAGGAATGCAAAAATTAAGACCTTATATTTTACAAGGAAGGTTGCTTAGTTACAATTAATTCTGGAAAATGAGATTCACTGGCTTTGCAACAGAACTTCAAGAGGCACTACTTTGAAATATCTAATTTAGCAGCCCATTAACAAAGAGATGAGTATGGGCATGGCAGAGGTGCACATGGAGTGGTAGACCTTAATTTTCAGAAACAGTGCCTCAACTAAAATGCCAGGGGAAGTCTAGAGGCTATTACTTTATTAAGTTCTGTTGAATATGCTGCTGGTTTTGCTCTAAGAAAACCCACATTATTTTATCCTCAAGCAAGCAGATCAAAACAGAACCTCCTGCCTCCTGCACCTCCTGTATTTAAAACACAAGGTTGTGTGGTTTTGTATTTTTTTGTGTGTGTGTGTTGGGATTTTTTTCTTCTTTCTTTTGGATTTCAGTGTGAATAGGGTTTTATCCGGCTCACCCAGTAAGCTAAATTTACTGTCAACAAAAGTAATGCTGCCGAAAGTCTTGTATTCACCACAGGTCAGAGATGAGTAATTTTACCTTTGACATTTGGACATAACCAAGTACATTTTGAGCAAGTTAAAAATGAAAGTAGTGATCTTCTATTTGAAATGTAATGGTCTAGTCTGCAGAACACGTCATGACTTGCCTGCAGTGAAATAATTGTGTTGGGCATATGCAGTATTTAAAATAATTCCTTTAAAACATGGTTGTTTGACGTTCATCCAGTGCTCTGTGGCAAGGCACAGCTGTAACAGAGCTGGAGATTCTCTGCTGGAAACTCCTGACAATACACCAGTGGCTTGCCTGCAAGTTCGCAATTCAAACAGAAGAGTTTTTACAATCAGAGTTCACTTTCATACTTTATTTTGCTTTTATTGCGATCACCATTTTTTACTCTGATTATTGGGAGGTAGCTGGGACCTGTGGGCTGTTTGTGTCCAAAGAGAGATGATTAAGCTCGTGAGACCAGTAGTTCCACTGTGACAAAATTTTAGGCTAAAGGCTTAAAATCTTGTTTCTAACAATATTCTAAAATTCTCTGCCTTAAAAGTCAGTAATAAATTTCACATTTACTTAAATCTGAACGAGTTATTTTCACATCACCTGTGACAAATCTTGAGCATATTTTTGTTTTCTTTGGTAATGATCAACTCCTTTTTTTCCCCTAATGTGAAATATGTTTGAGATTTCTTATCTATAGTCAGCAAGCTGTTTTCAAAAAACTATTTTCTTTCTTGCTTGAGATGTGTAAGTAGACTCATAGAATATAGCAGATAGGAAAGGATGGTGTGCCTGGGGCATTTAATTAAACAATTTAATAAACTGAGTCTGATAATGGAGATGCTGCAAGGATGCCTTTTTTCAGTGGAGTCACAATACAAACTACGATCATTAAGGTGTTAACTGCTTACATCTCTTCATCTTTTGTTAATGCACAGACATATTTGTTGGTTTTTATTAAATGTAAAGAAAGAAGGATCTGTTTTTGCAAAGTTACCTGCGCTATGTTTGCTATTGTGCCTGTGCCACATGTGCCATTGTGTATAGATCTTTATGCCATGCTTATCACTAATCTCCCTATCAGGTGGCAGTAAAGAAATTAATCTAGATTTGCACATGTATATAACTGCTTTATAATCTCCTTCATGGAGATACATGGTAGAGATGCTAATAAAGGTGAGTGTGGATTTTGCTTTTTTTTTTTCATTGCCTTTCCAGTGTCCTTGCCTGAATCACTGTGATTAACATCAAGTCACTACTTGAGAGGTTTAATTGCTAAAAGGGAAAAAGAATGGATGCCACAGGGAAAGAAAATATCACTGAAATATGGCATAGTTTCCCTTAAACCACACATATTTGGTATTACTTTTTCGTAGGGGGCTAGATGTGTTATCACTACAGTTCCTTGCCCAAGAACTTGTTCAGAATAATACTGACTTTTAAAAGAAAGCTCTGAGGAAATAACTGTAAATCCAGTGTCAGAAGGTTGTGGGACTTTCCTGAAGGGAAGGTGGAAGGTTGTTAGACCTACTGGAGTTGATTGTTCTCTTTGTAGGTTTTCCACTCATCATATTTCAAATTCTGCAACGAAGTTATTTCACAACGTTTTGTTCAAATCAATTTAGCTATTTCCAAGTGCGAAACAAGGAGATAAAATGGCTGTCAAAGAAAAAGAAAACCAGGCAACTTTTGTCTGAGAAACTGTTGGAGCAAAGACTACAATTGCTGTCAGCATGGTCACCACGCCAGAGATGTGTTGTTCTCTGTTTGTTTGGGTTTTTTTTAAGATATGCCTAAAAGAAGCCCATTTAAGATGCTGGGATCTCTCTCTCAGGAGATTTCCCCAGACTTTATCAGTGAAGTCCTGTTAGGATGCTGCCTCACACTGGCCCTATCAGGTCCTGGTGGGCCAGGGATGAGCAGAGATGCCAGGGAGGAGACAGTGATAGTCCTGTGTGAGTTCCTGGGGGAGGGGAAAAAACTGGTGACACTGCCTCATACACACAAAAGAATGAATTAAAGGTTTGCAGGTTCTGTCGATCCTTTAAATTTAAATTATGTGTGTTGCTATTTTAACTTAACACTAGCGTTTTGTGTTTATTTATGTGCAGGGGTATCATTCCACCAAAAAAAAAAAAAAAAAAAGAGAAGGCTGGCTTGGATTCTGTTTTATCTGAGTGTGCAGGGCTGGAATCTGCAGTGATTTGGGAGCTGACTGACAGCTGAATGATTCAGGAATTGATTGGCAGCTGAATGAGGCACTCTGGCTGTGAGTGTGGGTGTGAGGGCCAGGCAGCACTAGCAGAGGGTGACAAGAGCTGGGAGCTGTGATGGAAACCTCCTTTTCATCCCCCTCTGCTGCCACGGCTCCGTCAGCATCCTTCCTTTCCCATGCAGAGGCTTTTATGTTGGTTTTTTTTTTTTTCAGTCAAGCCTGTTAAAGTTTAATGCAGCCCAGCACCAGTAAAATGGTAATATGAGCCCATGCAGTGTGTGGCACTGGTAGCATTTCTTCAGGACAGCCAGAAATTCTAGAGGGGGAAGGAGAGAATGCAGGTGTATAGAGTTCCCCATTAGCAGCCATTGTGGTCTGCTAATGGGTAACTTATTCTTGTCCTGGTGCAAACATGTTGACTGCTTTTTTTGTCTGTGTATGTGTGGCATTTGTTAATGAGAATATCTGGAAAACTATTTTTAGAACAAAAATCCTTGCAGAGTATCCTCTATTGCTCTAATGAGAAATGTCTATTAAGCAAAAAATGAAAACATTTTTAAAAATGTCAATCTTCAATTTTTTTGAATATGAAATTTCAGATGTTTATTATGAGAAATTGAAATGAGAATTAAGTTTCCAGTATAATGAAATCAGTTTTCTGGGAAGCACCATGGCTATCAAATTATCAAAGATGTACAGAAAACTCATGTACATTTTTTAGGATAATATATGTATTCCTTTGCCTTCTGTCTGTCACCACTGCAGAAGTAAGTAACTTGATGGTGTCAGCCCAAGTGAGAAATTGAACTTCATCGAACTGGACATAAAACTTTGAAATCTTAAAAATGATGAAGTATTTGGGAAAAGGTTTTTGGGATGTGAGCAGATCTGTGGTGGGGCAGGAATCCCTCAGGTTTGTGGTGGAAGAGGAATGTTCCAAAGATCTATGTGCTTTGAAAGGTTTCTTGAATGGAGAGACATACTATTTTTGTTTTATATGTTCCCCTCTCTTTCCTCTCTGAGTCACCCATGCCAGAGCTAGGGAGAAAAGGTGTCTCTGTCCTTTCATAAAAAATGTTCTGTCTTTGTCTTTTCCATTAGTTTTGTGTCTGAGAAGGTCCCACTGTTTTTCTTGTAACTTTTTCTCTTGTAATATCTCTTGACTGATAATGAGACAGTTCAATTAACGGAATCAGATGATAAACAAACTTGTGCTAGCACCATTGCTTTTGAAGAAGGAAAATATAAGAAATTAATTTATTTTTTTTTAAACTGAGCTTGGCAGACAGAGGTTTCTAAGGTGTGAATTCACTTGAGGGTGAAGATTTAAGCCTCTATGTTCTATATGTTGTAGCCCTTACTCTTGAACATGGGGATTTAGAAATGAAGGGTTAAATAATAAATTGATTATTTACTTTGGAATTACCATTATAAGTTGCTGGCTTCATGGCCAGAACATTGATGAGAGATGGAGACTAAAGGAGGGGGAAGAAAAATCGGGGGATGTGACAGGTAAGTCAGAGAGCTGCAGAAACAATTATCCTAAGAAAAGAAGAAGCAACTTGAAGGCAAAGAGGTTAACAAGGCTGAGAGCAGGTGGTAAGCAAAGCATCAAATTTGGGCTTTGCTGAGGGAGAGAGAGCATGAGAAGGTGGTTTGTTTTTTGCTCAGTCTAGTGGAGCTCTGTACAAACAAGCTTCTTCAGGTATGCTCAGCTTTGACAGTACAGCTATTCATTCTGAATGAAAAAATGGCAAAACTAAGGATTGGCAAGATGTTCACTGACCTTTTCTCCTGCCCATTCTTCTTGCTCCTAAAAACTTCCCAAACAATCTAACATAAAAAAAAGCCTTCTAACCACTCTGCCAGCTAACAGTTTGAGCCAACCTCTTATAACAAAAATATAACTTCATTACTTTTTGTTTAACAGGTGAAGTAGTAGTAAAATCAAAATGATCAGTTTGACAGAGTGAGTGTCTGGTCTTTAATTTTTAACATTTCTCTTTCTGAAAGCCTTCTAGAGTTCAACTCCTTACTGACACCCTCGCTTGTCAGTCTTGCACTTAAAACAATTAAACAAAGCAAGTGACATATTTAAATTTTAAGTCTCTGTGCTCTAAAACTGCTGTGCATAATCAGTTTAATATGCTCCATGAAAATGCATGCTATACCTAATTTAAAAGAGGTGTTTAAGTGGATGACCATAGGAAAAGATAGAGTGTTAGGATTGAGGCTTTGGTAACTCAAGTACCTCCCTTTGGCACAAAGGCAGAAATCACAAAATCACAAATAGGAGGAATAGAACCAAATATACCAGAACTAGATGACTGGTACAAGAAAGATTGTACCTATGTATTTATTACTCAGTTGATATTTTGTACGTATGTTGACAGAACTAACATGAGAAATATTGCTGTAATAAAACATGAGAAATAAAGGAAGACAAAAGAAAGAAGAAATAAGGCAAATAACTGAAAAGGGGACAAAACGCAAACCAAGAATGCCAAAATAAGCAGCAGAAAATATAGACTTTTAAAATTGCAACAAGTTTATATGAGAAAGGTTTCAAGAAAGACTTCAATGAATGGAAAAAAAAAATTGCAGAAACCATGTCATGAAAATCACCTAGAAAACAGGGGATGCTTACTTTATTTAGAATGAATGTGCCAAAAGTAAGTACAGCATCCTTTCTCTGCCAGGGCAACACTTCCATCAAGTGCTCTACCAGGGAGCTGCTCAGCTCCTAAAGTAAAGGGCCTTCTGACAAGAAGGTACACCATGTCACACAGCTGTGAGTGAAGAGCAGTTTCAATAAGTAGAAAAGCTGTAGTAAACTACATCTTCACCATTCCCAATAGGTGGTTGTATTCTGTATTTTTAAATTTCATTATTATAGTCATAGTTCCTTTCTTAGGTGTAGAATTATTCAAAGTACATGAGAATGATGGAAATGTTCATTGGTATTCAATTCTTCAGAAAAGCTCTTTTCTGTGAAAACTTGAAATGCATTATTGTTGGTAGCTTAACTCATCTGTCATACAGTGAATGTAGATGCTAATGAACTGGATAATATTAGTATCAGGGGATAAATTAGTGAATAGATTTTAAAATAAAATTTATATGGCTAGAATTACTCTAAACAGAACCAGTTGCTGCCATCTTGTAAAATATCATTCATTGCAGAGGAGAGATAATTTTAAGCACTAATAAATATTTAATAACCTTTCCAAAATTTAGTTGTCTCCCCATTATTTATTTGCTTGCTCTATTTGCCCTTTATTGTCTTAATTGGGCTTTGATTCATGTTTAGAGAATTCCTTTTAATGTGTGTGCAGGCCCAAATTGCATTGCTTTACCATGCAAATATAAATATACTTGCTTACATCTTCTCCCCAAAAAGGATCCCACTGAACTGAAGTAATTTCCCATAAAGCCAAACAATTTTAAAGTTTCATTTCTTTAGCTTCTTTTCTTCTGTGTTTCAGAGTGAAGTAAATTAGTTTACATCCATCTGTGACAGTGCCGTAAAGTGCACTCCAGCCAGTAGTTACATGGGGAGATGTTTAACTGGCTGGAGCACATACTCCTAGGAATGTTCCCCTCTCTCAAGGAGTTGGCCCTGACCAGATTAATTTGTGACAGGTACAATAATTGCAAAACCAGAAAAACATGGTCCGTCTTCAGATATTTTTTCTGGAATAGTGTTTTCTGATTGGAATGCAATGGTTAACTGTTAGTGAAAGCTAAACTGGTCTACAGGTGTCTTAATATACAGCCCTTAGAATTTAATCTGTTACATCCAGGCAGGTCAGACAGCATGCCAAGTTCTTGGGAACAGTGATAGGGAGATCTGTGCCTATGTCCGTAAATCCAAGGAGTTCTCACACAAAAACCTCTGAAAACATGTTGGCATGTCTGCTGCCAGTGAAATACAAGGCAGGGATGGATTAGTACATTTTGGATAGTTCATTTTAATGATGTATACTTAGGACAGCCTGTGATGTTTTGTTTGTATTTGTTAAATTCTCAGTTTCTGAAAGTATTTACTTCTGTTATATGATTGTGCAGGGGAATGCCTTGCATATTAAATAACACTAATGTAATTCTTCTCTGTTTGGACATGCATTCTGGAAATTAAGGTTAAGCTGTTTTGTCTGGGTGAATATTTGTAAATGTTTAGCATTTTTAATTTAAAAACTTTTCTCTGCTTGAACATGTGGTATGCAAATTGAGGTCTGGGTGGCACACTGCCTTGGGGAGAAGGGGTCCTTAGCCTTCATTGTCAAAAACCAAGAACTTTGATTTCATGCCTTGCTGCTTTTGTCTGGGGAAGATGATGGAAAATTGCAGTGGTATCTAGTCTTTTCTGAGCTTGAAGTAAGGAGGAAGTATAGGCCAAAAAGAGAAAATGCTATTTGGAGATACCTGTTTCTGCTCTGTGTCTGCTCACTCTCACACATAATTGTGTGCTGCCTTTGTGCATAATTTTAATCTCTCCTTAGTAACCTTTACCTAAAGCAAGTACTGCAATTTTGCCTCCAAGCATGCTGTATCCAGGAGGACTCTGATGGGCATCTCAAAAGGCAAGGGTTGTGTTCAACCTAAGTTCTAAGCCCTTTTCCTGAGCAAAGGCTCATGAATTCTTCTGCATCTTCCTTGACTTTTTTCTGGGTTGTAACAGATAGAGTGTGTGGATTGACTTATTTTCAGGAGAAAAACATCATGATATCTGCTTGATCCAGAAGAGACAATGCATTACTTTATTTTGATAACAAGAGACTTCACTACCTATAGCACTTTTCCTTCAATAAAGGGACTAGCATCCTACTGGGGCAGAGATTTTGTCTTTAAATTCAGTTAATGTCAGTAATAGCTCTGATGTGGCCTCCACTGCTCTGTACAACACAAGAGAAAAAATTGAAAAATATCCTACAAGAAAAACCTCACTGGAGCTAAAAAGCAGTGAGCTGTGTGAAGATAAAAATTTCTGGTGTCTAAATATAGAGTAATATGAATATGTTAAAACACAGTACTGTATGTACTGCTTTTAGAAGAATAATTTCAGTTTTATTAAGAAAGCTGCAGTTAAATCAGCCTTCTCCTGAATGTTCTGGCTGTCATTTTCTTCAGCCAGTATAAACCTGCCTTTCTGGTTTACAAAGCCACACTGCTAACATGTAAAGCAAGATATTATGACTCATTGAAACAATTCTTTGTTCTTGCTTGAAAGCATTGCTGATGGTATTTTCAAATGTACTTGAGTTAACCCCTAAGAATGCAAACCTTTCGCAAGTCTGAGCTTAATGCAAGGCAGATTATGTAATTTTTGCAATGCCATATGATGTGTGTGTAATCCTGTTAACGTCTTTGATAGTTTTGGTTTCCAGCTTTGCTGAATTTTGCTGTAATTTTTTTCAGAGGAAATAAGATGGCTTCTCTTAGTTTGCAAAAGTTTGAGCAAATGTGGTAAAAATGTGTTTCAGGACTGAGAAGTAGTAACTAAGGGATTCATCACCAAAACTTTTCTTGATTCGACTTGAAGATAAAAATTACTTGCATGAAACCCTGAAGTCATGTGGCTAAAAATCAGAGCTTTAACTGAAAATGTGTCTGCAGTGGTTTCACCAAGGGTCAGTGTTTTACCTGACCAGTGTTTTTCACAAGGAACAGTGCTCCCCAGTGCTGGGAAAATACAAGGTTAAGGAAGGTGAAGCTTGAAGGGTGTGAGGATAGGTCCTGGCTCACATCCTGGCTGTTCCCTTCCAAAGCACTTCTTTGTGTTCAGCAGGCTTTGCTGAAAGATGTGAAAGGGATTGGCAAAGAGGGCTGTGGAGACTATAACATGCAGTCTGTTTTTGGCTGAGGGTAACCAAAGCACTGAGCATCTTGCTGCTGTAAAAATGGAGAGTCCCCAGCCATTGTAACCTGGGTGAGTTTGCTCAGCCTTTCCTCACAGCCAGACCACCTGTTTCTGCAGGACCTGCAATTATTGAAGTGTTAACTGAGCTGTGTCGAAAGAGAATAAATTAACAGGCATTTATGTCTTCTCTCTGCCTAGCGGTCTAAGTAGAAAGCAGTTAAAAAAAATTTACCTCTGAAAGGAAAGAAAGGAAGCCTTAATTTTAACCAAACCAGGTCTGAAAAGTGCGTGTTTCTTGGGGATAACACACCAGCTTTAGGGTCCATAGAAGGGAAGTTATCCCAAAAACTCCTAGTGCTGTCCTCAACTGAATGAAGCAGAAGACTTCCAGCCAAGAAGGGCACTTGTATTGTAAACTGGGGCAGAGTAGTGTAAGTTGAACTCCTGCAAGGCTTAAGCTTCTTTGGTTACTCCCAGGATTATGTACTATTATGGTAAGATGCCTGAATGGCAAATTGGAAGATTCATCTTGGTGGCTCAATCAGTGTTTCTTAGAGCTGTTAATAAAACCAGCTGATGCTGTGGATAATGGTACTGGTCAGACAAGGAGTGGAGAGCTCATTGAAAGCAAACAGATTTGCACTTCATACAATCACAAAAGTTGAGCAAGGCTTGGATGGGCATCACTCGATATGTCCTGCCCTTTTTATACCTTCTGCAAGGGCTTGCTGACCTCACTGTGGTTAACTGTGTCAAAAACTGTCAACTCTGGATGGCTGATGGTGGAGATCCTTTAGCCTAGACATTCTCTAAACGTTTAGTGCCCTGCTGGAAGTGTTGCCATCATTTATCTGCATGGGTCATTTGGAGACCAGGCTGCTTGTTTATTTTGAACTTTTCTTGTGTCTATTTCTAAAGATGCCTGTCCAGTCCTAGGTTCCCAAGACACTGTTGTACTTTTTAAATGGTGATGGAAATAGTTAACAGAGCTGAAGGTAATTTGCCTTATATGACACAGAATTATAGAACAAGCCAGTTGGAAGGGGCTCATTAGGATCACCAAGTCCAATATATGAATGATGAGATAACAATGTCCATTTTAGTGGGATGTCTCCTCTGCTTCATTTGAATGACAACTAATTTGAAAATAAAACAAGCAAGGACAATTACTATTTCAGTCTTAAATCCCTACTGTCTAGTAACCAAATTTGTATTTTTAGTATTTTTTAAGGTCTGTTTTGATTTGTTCCATCTTTTTTCGGCAGTACTCCTGATAGTCACTCTACAGCTTGTCCTGCTTTGTTCTCACAACCTGAGTTCAGCTTCTGTTGATGAAACTGATGATATTGCTCTGCTTTATCCAACTTGATAAATTGCAATTTAGTGCATTTCTGCTTACCTTAGTCATGTTTTTCCCCAGATTCCCCTCTGTTTTGTGGCTCATCATTAAGGCTCATTATACACGCTGAGGGAATATGTAATTGCAGTTGCTTGGTGTAAACAACCAGTCTGATGGATTTAGACAAAGAGAACCTTTTAAGTACATCTCCTGCTTTAAGCAAGTATACAGTAAATCTGGTGAATAGCATAGATGTGCAATTTCCAGCCTACCAGAGATGTTTACCTTGTCATGGCTTGTTTAGTATATGAGTGGCCACCCGAAACTGTTGTATTGTCCCTGCTTGTGGGATTAGATATGAATCCTGACCAAATGCACCTGCTGAAAAGAAAAACAGGCCTTCACCATTGTGATGTGGTTGATACTTCACCAGTAGAACAAAATTAATGGATTTTTTAATCATCATTATTTGCCATTTTAATTTTGAAATTATCTGTTCATAGGTTAGAAAGTGAAATTGCACAAACAATATCCCACAGCTCATTTCTTTTCTCTGGGGTGATTTTACTACAGTCTAGTAGTTATAAAATATGAAGCAGCTAATCAAAACTTAATTATGAGTTATGTCCATGTTTTCTTGTGAAATTCAAGACTGTAGTCATCAAAGGCTCTAATTGATTCTGAGGGGGGATCATTCTGTGTAATTATTCTCCATCTTCCTTATCTGTTTGTTGTTGGCTGCCAGGCGAACCAACAAATACGAGGCATTCAGGTGGAAGTGAGCTTTTTATAGAGCATTCTCAACAGCACAATGTTGTTTGCAATATTGTCCCCAGCATTGTTTGCAAATACTGTCGTAAACACTTAATGAAGTGCTATTCAAGAAGACAGTGGGATTATTTCAATTCAAGGTGTTGGACTGCTCCTCCTTGTACTACCAAAAATATTTTACAAGAAAATAAATAAAATCTAACCTTATTTACAAAGATTTGTAACAGAGAAGTTAATGATATATAATTTAGGTCTTAAGGGCAGTTTTGCCTCCTGATCTCCATTGTCAGAGTTTGAGTGACAGGTCTGTACTGGAAGGGTGAGTGGGATTTGAAAAATGCTGTGTTCACCAAAGCTGTGGGATTTTTGTTTGTCTGTTTGTTTTCTTGTTTTTCTTTTGGTATTGTGTAACTTCTACCTTGCCAGCTTCCTAATAGTATTTTACAGAATTATTTTTTAAACATGTAAAATATTTTCATCTGTACTGCTGAAATTTTTGTTAAAGGCACTGGGTACTGCCTTAGTTTTTTGGTTTTTTTTTTTAGACAAAGCTGATTGAATGCATGAATGCCACTGCACATAGCTGACAAAGGCAGAGCATCTTTGTGATTAGGCTCTGTAAATTCTTTCCCACAGAAGTCAACGAAAGGGTCGGTTGTCCTGGGCTACGTATTTCGTCACTTAAACCTGGTGGAAATAGATTACTTTGGACTGCGCTACTGTGACCGAAGTCATCAAACGGTGAGTAAGACACACAGAGGACTGGATTTGCCATGTATAAAATTTGCCCTGTTGTGCTGTTTGCTTGTGAAGCTTTAGATTGTCATACTTCCCCTAACTTTCACTGTTTCCTGGCTCAGGTTTCCTTTAATGGTTTCTTTTGTTTGTTTGCAGTTAAGTCTTGGAGTAACCATTAACATCGTAGATGGGAACTGAATCAAATGCTAAATGTTGTTGAAAACTAAATTTAAAAAAGTACAAATAGTAAAAAAATATTATATAAAAGTAGGATTGATATTTTTTCCTCTATAATACCATGCCCTGAGGCCAGTGTCTGGTGCTGTGTGCTGCTCAGCCTCACTTGACCCTGCAGTGCCTGGGAAGCAGTGTCCCTGAGTGCACCACAGCCTCCTTCACTTGCTGAAACACCAGCTGAACACCTGTTTCAGGGTGTGTTGGGCAATGCCATTTTCACTCTGCCTGAACCATCTCCGTGTCCCTGAGCCCATGCTCTCTAGAGCCTCCTTGACAGGGACTCACCCCACATCTGAGGCTTTTTCCACTGGGACATTGGCATCCTAAACAGACATGAGGTGTTTCAGCCAGGCTGAGATGTTTCAGCCAAAGCAGGCAGTTTCTTGGAGAAGCGCTGCCCGCCCTGCCAAAGGCTGGTGCAGGATTGCTGCAGGCAGAGGTGAGGAGCAGGGGGTGCTCAGCAAGTGGAGCCAGTGCTGTATTCACAGGATGGTCTTCATACTACCTTAAAATTATAAAGGGAATAGTGCCTGGCCTATGTTAAATTAAGTCAAGCCATTACAGTTTTGAAGCCAGTGTTTTGTGGTGCTAGGACTGCACAATACCCTGTTTGATCTATATATAGTAATAACTTACTGAATTGGCTAAGTATTTGCCAATTTCTTCTGTTAACCAGAAGTTGATCATGTAAAGACTGAAATTTAGAACAGTATTAAGCAGAAGATTACTGATTGCTACTGAGAGCTACAGACTGCCCCACTCCCTGTATTTTAACTTCTGTGACATAGTCCAGAAATTTATTAATTCAGTTTCTTGATAAATTCTAACCATTTCATTCCATGAAGAAGAAAGCCAGATTCAACTGCGAACTAAAGATAGACTGTTAAAAATGGTTGTTCTGATTTCATGAGGAATTTGAAGTGTGAATGAAGAGTAGGTAGGTATTTCTTGCTCTCAAAAGTGTTTTACTTTTTGCTGTGGTTTCAAATAAAATAGAAATGGCTGTTCCTGGGAATATTTCCAGAAGCATACACAGGGTATATTTAGTGGTGTATATGAAAATAGGAGTATGAAAGAGGATTGCATCTCTATTATGAAAGGGACACATAAAAGCACATTTTAGGGTACATCCTTTTGTTCTGCTTTCTCTCATGTGGTGCTCCAATGGTGAAAATTTAATATTAGCTTTAGACTTTATCCTCTGGCCAGCCCAATGTCAGGAAGCCACCATGATTCTTGATTTTCCCATGGATTAGGAAGGTGCTTATCCCACTTCTGTCATTCGCCTGGTCTTGCACTAGCACTGGCCTGGTCATGTGGATATGGGACCTCAGCTGTATGCAAACCTATGGAGTGCTCCTGCCCTGCCATGGAGATGCTGCCACAGTGACTGGCCAAGTGTGTGCTGCTGCCTTTGCACCTGGGCTGTTCTGTAACAAACAATTGCAAAAAAGGGCTGTTCGTGTTGTTTGTCTCTGTAAGGATAATGAAAAGTTGATGCTCCTTCATCTGAAAAGCTCGTAAGTGAGCCAAACACTGCTGCTGTGTGTAGTTTAATGTGTTTTATGACTTGTGGCTTTATGCTGCTAGATTTCAATTTTTAGTGAAATCTTCTAGCTCTTAAGAATGGGCAGTATAATGGAAAGTTTTCACAACAAACAACACCTTGTGTTTTAGCTGTAAACATATATTTAGTTGCATGCTAAGTACGGCTAAAACTCTCTGGGCTGTTGTGGGAATTAGTCCTGTAATGGCTGGCAAGAAGCCTAGATCTGAATTTTGGATTGGATATTTTTTGGATTGACCACAGTAGATTTCCTAAGGGAAAAAGAAAAAGGTTACCTTGCTAATTAGTTTTAAAACCATCGTCCTGAGTTAGTCTCAGAGGGAGAGAAATGTTTGGGGGTTGGGCTACCTATTAATACATTGTTTTTGGTGGAGAAAGTTTTATTATTTGTACTGTCAAGTTTTTTTGTCACTCTATATCTTCAACTGAATGATGAATAAAGCAGCGTAGACAAAACAATATATTTTAAAGAACACGAACCAGTCACAAAAGAAATATTTTTCTTATGAAGGGTTTGAAAGGGCTTGTTTAGTTATTTTCCCCATTACTCTTGCATGCCTCAGCACTTTCAGGTGGTCTTTTAAGTGTTGTGTTAGTGAGCTACCTCTTATGTGGGTGGTATCATAATTATTTTAGTACTACCAGTAGGGCTCTAATGAGTGAACAAGGTTTCCCTGTGCTATGTAGTGTATATGAATGTGTAGCATTAAAAAGGTCTCTTCCTGAACAGGCAACAAACTAATTAGCCTGTGAGAAGAGCTGGATGCAGCAAGCAGATTGACAGAACTGGGTGGCACTGGCAGGGGCACGAGCAGTAGGAAAAGCATAAATTGGATGATCCTGTCTCTAGGGTAGTAATTTGGTCCTATTATACAGATTTCTCTTTACTGACATTCCAGGTTTCCCCAAACTCTGCGCAGTAAAAGGACAGTACACAAATGGAAAAATCAAGCTCTGGAAGATTACAAGTTGCTGTCACAATAGCATTACCTATATCTACTCAGTGCTCTGAACAAGACAGGTCTCCAAAGGAACAAAATGTTTTTTCGAGTAATCGTTAAAATATAACATTTAATAATGAATCAAAAATTCCATAATAAAAAATGAACCCCAGTGGACAGATGGGTTCAGCTAATGGGTGTGTTGGTAGTAGTGCTTCCTAAACTCTTAGTGCCTCTGTTGACAAACTACATGGTACTTCTTCTCATGTGGTATTTGATTACCTTTCTTTAAAAGACCAATTTTCTTTGAGTGCCACCGAATCCCTTACTGTGCTTCATCAATCCAACCTTCACTGGAGCCTTTTGCATCACTGCAGAGAGTACTGGCACAAAAATTAGTGTGAGTTTACGCCAGATACTGTCCTCATGGTTCTCAATGTGCGTAGTCAGCTGGGTCTTCCTGGAGAGGGCATTTGCGTCTTCTGCCTCATCTGCCAGGACGTTTTGCCCTATTTACTAATTTTAGATGAGACACAATCACCAGAATATGTGTAGCAGAAGCTGAGGGTGGCTTAGGAAACTATGTCCAGAGTCACAGAATCATTAGAGTTGGAAAGGACCTCTGGAGATCACCCAATCCAACCCTCTGACAAAGCAGAGTCACCAGGAGCAGGTGACATAGGAACACACCCAGGTCATTTTAGGATGTCTCCAGAGTGGGAAACTCCTTGCTCTCCCTGGGCAGCTGTTCCTGTGCTCTGCCACCCTCTATGGAAAGAAGTTCTTCCTCGTAATGAGGTGGAACTTCTTGTGTTTTAGCTCATGGCCATTGCTCCTCATCCTATCACTTTGCACCGCTAAAAGGAGTCTGGCACCATCCTCTTGGCATCCACCTTGGAGATACTTATTTACATTAATGACATCCCCTCAGTCTTCTCCTGACTAAACAAGCTAGATCCCACCTATGCTTATAAAATAAAGGTTCCAGACCCCTCTTCATCCCCTTAGAGGCCCTTTGCTGGACACTATCCTGTAGCTCCTTGTCTCTCTTGCACTAAGGAGCCCAGAATTGGACAGTTTTCCAGATGTGACCTCCCTCGGGCCCAGCAGAGGAGCAGGATCACCTCCCTCGCCTTGCTGGCCACACTCTTCCCTCTGCAGTCTCTCATTGCTTTAGTATTTGGAGAAAAGAGTGTCCCAGGGGTGTACTTCTCCAGGATCTGGGTGAACTGGCACTACCCTGCCTCTGTCACTGCTGGTTCCAGCTGTGCTGCAGCCCCCAGGTGCTCTGCATGCAGTCCCTCTGGTTCTGCCTTTATGGCATTGCCAGGGGAGTGTTGGATAGCCAAGCTAGTCACTGGTCAGGGAGTGGCCAGTGTTTTCTTGAGGTACACCAAAGGCAGAGATAGCAATTTCAATGCATGGTGTGTCAGGAAAAGCTGAGCACAATTTGATAAGGGAAAGGGTACTTCTGAAGCCCAAAGGTGTTCTCTTTTGTGAAATGCCAAAAGAATCATGCTGTATACAAAAAATTGCGCAGCAAGCTGCGATGAAAATATTCTTATTTTCTTACCTGATAGTGCGAATCTGAGATATTACAATCAGAATGTACCACATACTGATACCCTCCTAGGGTTCTAAGAGAGAAATACAAATACAGAAGGACATACCATGATATTAATTCATATTGCACCATGCCCCCACCCTTCAGTGTAGGTGTGTTTTTCTTCCATGCTAGGAGGAAGCTCTGTTTAAGCACACAACCCCGAAGGCACAGCTGGTAGGAGGTAACCCATGGCAATACAGGGAATTAATGCCATGCAATGTAGAGCATATTTTGTCCTCCAGATATTAGAAAGAATATCAAATTGTACTTAGCTTGTGTTTTGTTGAATGGATTTTTTTTTCTTTTTATGGATTTTTACACTCATCCCCAAGCATGATATACTAAATTATCTAGGAGGAAAGAAAATTGTTGTGTGTGTGTTAAATTGCATGCCATAACCAGTGGAAAGAAAATAGAGACTGATAATGTTAAGAAATTTTAGAAGCATATCAGACACAAAGCTGATGGTCAGGTGAGTTACAGGTGGTAAGAATATATTTTTAGAGTGCAGCAGGTTCAGTTCACTGATGATATGATACTAAATATAATCTATATAGAAAGATAGTAGCATTAAATACATACTTTTGTGTAGAAATTGCCTGAAAATTTTTACATTTCTTATATGATAGGGACATCCTGAACTCAGCAGATTGAGGTTCTTTGCACTGAACATTTGCAGGAAAAACCTGACACAGCAATTCCAATTCTTAGTGTTGTCTTAGGTTGTGGGAAAATCTCGATAATTTCAGATTATAATTGAAAAATGACACATTTTTCTTTTCAAAATTGTGTTTCTTCCTGTTGTAAATGTGATCAAAGACTGATACATATGGCAGGATAGGTACTGGTTTGTAAGAATCTGAGTAAGACAGTGCAGTATTTAGTTTGAAGTTGATAGATCTTTCTGCATCAGACACTGCATTGATTGATACTACAGCAAACATTTCAACCTAGTTAATATTTTGTTTCAGGCAGGTTCATGGAATGTGACCCAAGTTTGACCCTATACAGATATAAAAAATTAAGATTCCAGATTTGTGGTAAAGTTCTTGCTGGCTCTTAAAAGGGCTAAATATAAAATACTGCAGGGAGCTTGGATGGATGCTGCTTGCATATCTGGCATATATGGGAGCCATATTTGTAAAAGTACAAAGGACAAAAGGGCACACTTGTTCTTGATGCTGTACTTTAAAACATCTTTTTAAAATGTAATTTCTACCTAAAATTTAAAAGGGACTTATTTTCTTTAATAACATTGTACCTTTGTAATCAGTCTTAGCAGATAAATTGTACTATGTAAGTATAGTGTAAAGTAATACTATATGTGTTTGTAAAGAACAATTAGTAAACGAGTCCCTTTAGTAACTAGATAGTTGCACTGGTTAGGACTATTAAAAATTATTATTTTCCCCCCCATTTCTTCTGTAAATGTTAAATCCTTCTTTTAGATTCGCAGCACTGATCCCTTGCAGGTGGGTGAGGAGGTGCTGGCTCTGCAGCCCTGTGCAGCAGTGCTGAGCTGCTGGCAAGGGGGCTCAGGTGGGAGAGCCCTGGGCAGTGTCACAGTGGCTGCCAGGAGATGCAAAGGGCAGAGGCAGCGTGTCAGAGCTGCTTTGGCATTCACCACTCTGGGGCTGCTGTCAGCAGCTGCTGTGCGAGTGGATTAATGAGATGCTGGTTCTTTGTTCCATTTCTCTTGGCACTTCAGCCTATCAGCCTGCTAGCGTAACTGTACCCCACACTGTTTATCCATCTGTACAAGCATTTAACAAGTATCCAGCACGAGTTACTGTGCAGGTGTGCCTAGGTGTGATCCCCGGTGTTGGGGTTCTTGGATCTCTGAATGTTCTCATCTTTACTGTCTGACTTTGGCTTGAAGAATGCCTTTTCATTATCCATGAAATTCCATTCATCTTTGGCTTGCAAATAAAATGTTAGAAATTTCCCGCTCCTCCCCCCGACTCTTGCATTCTTCAGGAAAATTTTGGCAGCCTTTGAAATAATAAATAGCTGTGCAGTGATTTTAAGCATGGGTTTGTGCCATGGCCACAGTGCTAAATACTCACTGGAGAAATGAAAAGGGAGATGAGATTCTTGTCTCTTCTCCACCACACCGAAGTGTTTAATCTCACCTGTGCTGATCTCAAGACCTGTGGCACTCACAGAAAAACATATTTTCTCATGCCAGCTCATGCTTATTTTTACTAGCACAAGCAGCAGCCCTCTCTCTTCCATGGATGACAATGCAGTTCCTCCTGTCAGCTCAGTATGAGGAAAGAAAATGTTAAGTGATATAAATAACCAATTGTTCTGTGTTAATTTTCAAAGTTAAGTAACAAATTTCCATAATTATCTGTCTTGCAGTACTGGCTGGATCCTGCAAAAACCCTTGCTGAACATAAAGAATTGATAAACAGTATGTATTTAATTTTAACTTAAAGGACAAAGATGAAGTAACAATGTTCCATCTACACAGTTTGCACAATATCTCTATTCTAGTCACAACAGATTTATAGTTCATAACAAGTTTGTTATTCAGTTCTATGTTGTATCAAAATGTCACACATGGATTTCACATGGTATCTTTTAACAGTGTCTTTATTGTCCAAAGACTTCTGTGTGCTTAAATTTTGTTTCAGGCTAATAAGTGGTGTTACTCTTAATTTGTATAATTAATTTTATAGTAGCTGTGATGCCTAGCATACCATAACCAACTTTGATTCCCTTCTGCTTCTTAAGGTAAAAGTGATGCCTCTTACTGATAATAGATTTTCTGTCAGGCTTCGGATATTGCAGATTCTAGATCTGTTATATTTATTACAATTAAAGAATGATATTTAGAGATCTTTTAAAAAAAAGATGTAGAAGTGGAGCATGCATGAAATATAGCTGTAAGACTTTTGCTACTGAGTTACCTGAATAACAGGAGAGCAATGTTTTTATAAGATGTATTGGAAGAACTTCTCCAAATATTTCTAAATCTAATTAGAACATAATTAAAGATGCTCCATATGATACTTGGAAGTGTGGAAGGGATTAGTATTCAGCATTATTAGTTATAACAGGGCATCACATTTAATGCACAATTACATTTTTCAAGAAGCTTTACTGGAAAAAATATTTAAACATCAAAATCAAGCAATAAAAAAATTATCTTGGAGAAATAGTAACTTAGTAGTGAAAGCTAAATTGAACTATTCAAAATAAGCAAAAATTCCAAATAGATGGACAAGATGTGAATAGTTAAAAGATTAAAAAAATATCAATCAAAACCTTTTTTCTCCCTTATGTGTAATGAGTGTAGATATATGGATTTACTGTATGAATGCAACATTTTTCTGGAAATTTCAAGTTTCATAAAATTTTAAGATAAGCTTCTTAATAGCTGTTTTGTAGTCAACTAGTAACAATTAGTAATTCATGGCAACTCACTTTTACACCAAATTTTTCCTGCAGCTGGACCACCATACACTCTGTATTTTGGCATTAAATTTTATGCAGAGGATCCATGTAAACTTAAGGAAGAAATAACAAGGTACGGTATTCAATAAAGGCGTAGTTTGTTTATGTCAGGCTAGCAATACATTTCAGCCAGGTGCATATTGTTGTGGTGTGCCTGGGTTGGTTTTTTTTGTTTTTGTTTTTTTTTTTTTTAATATCTGAATGCTTTTGCTTAAACATTGGTATGTAGGAAGAAAATTGTGATTAGCTTCACAGTGATTGATACTGACAACTGGTAGGAAGCCCAGGAAGAAAATATGTTCTCTGGTGCATCAAAAATCAAAGGGCCTCGACGTGCATTTTTGGCAGTTTTTTTTTTTTTATTTTCAGTAATGCATTTTTACAGCTGCATTTATACTATGCTATAACCATGTTTAGAGTTTACTTGGATATCAGATATAAATACAGGAAATTTTCTTCTTTATTGGCCATAGCTTAAATTCCAGAATTGTTTTTCAAGGGGATTTCTTTTGGTCTTATTAAAAATATGTGAAGGAAATTGAAGGGTTGCATGCCTCTGATTCTTTTACCTAAGCTCATCTTCTGCAAGGTATGAGGATGCACACAGTAACACATGCACATGCTTGCACAAAGACACACACACATGCTTATCTGAACTCTCTCACAGTTTTGGGGTTTTCTGTTTGTTTTATTTATTAAATGTCTTGGACAATTAGTTTTAGGTTCAAAAGGAAATTTGAGAATTTGGGTAGGTAGGCGGACAAAATTAGTCTGCTGGCTTGCAATAATGCAAGCCAGCACACTAATTCCAAAATTGCAAATTTTGGAATTAGTGCAGAACACTTGCAAATTCCAAAATACTTTTGATGTCCTAAGACTATGACACATAAAAACCATTCATTATGCGTGCAAGGTTTTTAGTTTTCCTAAATCAAAGGTTCCAGCACAGGCAGAATGTTTTTCTTATTCCAGAGTGAGAAAATTCTTTTGTTTGCATACTGGCACAACAGGAATGGAACTCTCCAAAGTAACAAGACCCAGGCTAGCCTGAAAAAAAATATAAATGCTGTGATTTGGCAGGTAAAAGAGCATAAGCTGGCAGCAATGGGATGCCCCAGTGCTATGGAAATTTGATGCCATTTTCTTGAACTTTCCCAGCTGAGCTTTAAATCCTGCTCACAGGGGGAGACAGGTGTCCCTGGGAAGGGGAACTTTGGCCACAGAACCTGTTGTGATTGTTTCCCGGGAGGCAGGGTGGAGGCAGGGGGCTAAATTTTCACAAGTTCTTCCTTTGCCCTGAGATAAGGCCAGCCAGTGATCTGCACAGCTGACTAGGGGTGCAAATCCAGTCATGAAACATTGCAATGTCATTAGGAAGCCTCTGGTCATGACTTGACAGTGTTTGGTCATGCAGAACTGGCACCTTGGGTGGTATAGAGGGACAGCCTAGGAAAGTGATGTGATGGTGTTGTCAGTCCTCTACGAAACACATTGAACAGCAACTGGCTTCAACATCTGTGAACACTTATTCCCATAGGCTCTCAGATCTTGGAAGGAAGGCATTTTTTTTGTTCAGGAAAGTAACGGTAGTGCAGTAGTAATAATGATAGTAATAACAATACCAATAATACCACCATCTCCTTAGAATAATTTAGGTTGGAAGGGTCTCTTAAAGGGTATTCCACTTAGAGAGCATTAGAGGCCCTCTTTTGCATAATAGTAGTAATAATAATAATAAATAATAGTAATAGTAATAGTAATAATAATGAGAATTATAATGATGATAATAACAATGATAATAATAATAATAATAATGATAATGATAATAATAATAATAATAATGTTCTGCCTAATTGTGTAATTCCAGTGATGTGTTAACTGCTTTGTGCAAATTGATGTGTTTCTTTGGAGCCCATATTTATTACTTTAATGGACATGAGAGCTAACTCTGTTGTTATTAGATTCTGATGATCTGTTTCATTACATGATTACTCTGCAAATAATGAAAACCTGTCAAATTTGTAATTACTTTGCAGAATCTGTCTGCCTTGTCGGCAAAAGCTAACATTGTGGTGTTTGCAGGAGAAAACTTGGGTGGGGACAAAAGGTCTGGTTTTGTGAGGGGCTCAGCAGCTTTAGTGGCAATTGAGATTGTTTTACCTTAGAGGAGTCACTTAAGCAATTAACAGTGCAGGATGCAGGTGTGTTTTGAAGGTCCCTACTCTACTTGATTTTGAGACTGCAGAACTACAGATACCTGCTCCAAGGATAATATATTTCTAGCATCCTCTCCTTCGAAGCTCTGCTGTGTGGAGGTGGAGAAATGCTTAGAGAATGGGTGTGCATCAGAAATGCATTTCATGTCAGAAAGATGATGTTGTGTACCCCACAGGGAATGTAAAACCATCTTGGTCGTTATCACAGTTCTTACACGGAAAATTTGTCTAGGTATGACTGCAAACATAAACTAGAGGCAGGACTGAGGTGTTGCTTAGAGTGAGGAAACACTGAGTGCTTTGTGTTGCCCAGAGATATTCCCAAGAATTTTTTATGCAAATGCCCTGTTCCTCTAAGGCAGAGAACATTAACCATTTTTAGAGGATGGACATTCCTACTGTAACATCTGTCACAGCATAAATTCTGGGGGAAATCATTAATCAGAAAGACATGGGTATCTTTATTCATAGGCTCATTTGATAAAGTATAGAAAATTCAGTTGGACCTTAAGTTTTCTGGATCAGCTATCATGTAACCTGCAGTTTGTAAACTTCCCTGAAATCAGTGTAAGTGCACTTTGAACTTGCAGATCATTCCCAGGTGCTTTCATAAATTACTTGTGCTAACACAGAATCAATTATTTGCAGAGTAGCTAAATGGCTCTATGTAGATAAAATCGAACTAGTAAATAATGGAAAACCTATGTGCTTGTATGGAAGACCTTTTTTTTAATTTTCAAAATTACCTTCATTGTATTTTCTCATTTTGTAGGAAATCAGTGCAAGAAATTAATTTAGGATGATGTGAAATTCTGCATAAATCCAGTGTAACAAATCCAGACAAAATCCAAATAGAGTTTAAAAGATTTCTTATAAATCATTATGGGAAGTTGCAAAACTGCAGGTCCTTTACATAACGGCTTGTTATCTTGTCTGTTCCATCTCTTTGTGCATATTGATTCATTTTAAGTGGTCTCAGCTTTATCAAAAGTAGAAGCAGGTTATGTCTGAAAATTTTCACTCCTGCTGTTGCTGTTCCAAGCAGGAAAGTACCTTGTGTCCTGACAGATTCACTTAGTTGCTGATGGCACACCCATCCATCTTTTTCATGGGCTCCTTCAAACCCACCTGCTGCATTGTATTTGGTACTCTGATTGCAGAGAGGAAATATTTGAGTAAGGAAGCATCCAATACCCAATCCTCCTTTACACTGATCCAGTGATGAGGTTAAACTTTTGCCCTTTGATAGGTTTCTTGTTCAATTTTTCTGATTCCTATCCCTCTTCCCCACTTTCTAACTGCTCTGTGAATGTAAAAAGAGGAAAATTACATGTTAGGGAGATAATTAATTCCATCAGCATGATATAAGCAGATTGGAAAAGTAGGGAATGCTCCCTTTCCTGGGTTCTTTCACTGGATTAATCTTTGTTGGTACTTCAGGGTCAGTAGGGGAAGTCATTTAGAGAGGAACACAGGCATTTACTGTCACATAGTTATGGTACATGGCATGTGCACAGTAAATAGGATGATTTTGAAATATTAATTGGACTTGAAATAACAACTTTGTTTTATCTCTGTGTTTTAGGTATCAGTTTTTCTTGCAGGTAAAGCAAGATGTTCTACAGGGCCGTTTGCCTTGTCCAATCAACACTGCAGCACAGCTGGGAGCATACATAATTCAGTGTAAGTTCTCCTGGCCCACTGAGAGCTTATTTCTTTCCTCATTGTGATTAATTTTCAGTGATGACTGAAGACATCCTTAACACTTTATGCATTCATTTCCAAACAGAAGTAGTGTGACTGATTTCACTTCAAGACTGTAAATAAATGACCGTTCTGAATAGATAATGCAGGAGCTATATGGAAGTTAATGTAAAGAAGAAACTTTAAAGTCAGTCTGAAGACACTGCTAAACATTCTTTGCTTTGCTGGGGAATACTTTATCAAGTACTTAAGGCTTTATGATTTTTACATGTAGAGTATGACAAAGCCTTCATCAGGAGATTTACAGATTTAAAAGGCTATTGGCAGCCTCAAATCCCAAGATCTGGGAAATAAATTATCTCAAAAATTATATTATGTCAATATGAATGCATGTTTACTTAACAGGAGAATATGATTTGACCTGAAGTGAAGAATGTTAATTTGCTTCAGTATTTATCTACTTTCATCCATCAGCAGAGATCTTTTCAGAAGTGGATGTTATATCCTTCATGCTTAATAGAACTAGCAATCAATTAGAAAGGAGCTGTCTGTCTACTGGGGCTGTTATTCTTTTTCCATTACAGCTCAAGATCTATATTCAAACAAAATTGGTAACGAAAAATTGTGTGAAGAGCCATGCTGAGATCTCTATCTGTATTTTCTTCTGTGTGAAATTTAGATTTGTCGAAAGTGATATGTATCAAGGAAAGATTATTTGTATTATTTGTGTTACAAGTGTGACTCAACAACACTTAATATAACATAAAAAATAATCCTCCTTTTATATCTATTTTAGAATGACCAGGCAGAATAACCTGTGTGTGATGGGCATAATACAGGATTTCATGGTGGATTATATGTGTATCTGAGAAGCTAAAATTTCAGGCAGTATCTGTTTGTGTACAATTATTTTTGACTTAATTTTGGCATCTTAGAAATATGACATGTCATCATCTGAAAAGTTGTTTGCAATGCACATTTCACTTTACTGGCAGACATGCCTTCCCTGAAGAAATACTGCAAGATGGAAGGAGGAAAACATGCAATGATGGTAGCATCTTCATTTTATTATGAGAAATGAGTAAAAAGAGTAAATTCATGCTCTTTAGTAATTATTTGAGGTGCTGAGAGCTGTTCTTTTTGTATAGTGTCCTGTTCCTGTAATTATAATCTCAAATATTCTGTTGGAAAACAATAAGGAAGTTTGTGGGAGAGAGAAGAGTTAAAGCATAGCCAAGGTTATGTACAGTGGGTTAAAGTTAGTCCAGGCACTAGGAGGCATGCATTCCCATGGACTGTGTAAAGAACTTTATCCTTTTATTTAGGGCTTGCAGTTGTTCCAAGTATGTAAAGACACCTGAGAAATGTCTGTCTCAGACACTGAACACATAATTTTATGGAGGTTTTCCAGTGAGACTTCTCAACACCCCTACTGAGCAGATCACTGTCTTTTGCTAGCAATATCATTTCAACATTTTTTAAAGAAACATCAGTAATTAGATGAGTCTTTTTCTTCTCAGCTCTTGAAGCCTTCTTTTGGCTATGTTTTTGGCTCAGTGGGCATTGCATAGAAAGCTCCTGTGAAGTCTTTCTCAGAGAAACCCAGTGAACAAATACTACCCAGTGTTATAAAAAATTGAAATACGAACTTTTGCAGAGTTTCTCAGATAGACGGAATTATAGTTAAGATCAGTAGATCTTGAGTTCTGGCCAAGATGCATATTTGTTTGATAATAGTGTTACAACATATGAGCAGACATGACTAATGTGCACAAATTCAGGGTTGCTTCAAAGAAAATTTCATTGGCTATTCATCATGTTCCTTTCTTTAAGAAAAGTCTTTTGAAAGCTATTTTTATTTTTAAAGTGAATTTGGTATCCAGGAAATATACACTGATATTTTATTGAAAAAGGAAAGCTTGTGATTCTTCACAACAAACAGTTACCATTAGAAGACCTTCCCTGTAGAGCTTTCAGAATATTTACCTCCATTTTTATTTCCAGTTTATGTTAAAGTCCAGCAATAATATGCATTGGTTCTGCCAGTAATATTGCAGTTTGTCATGAGAGCATAGATATTACAAAACTAGACTTTTCTTCTACACTTGTTTTGCACAGGCTGCCAAATAATCAATGTCATTGAGTT
This sequence comes from Cossypha heuglini, assembly GCA_027576195.1. Lineage (NCBI taxonomy): Eukaryota > Metazoa > Chordata > Aves > Passeriformes > Muscicapidae > Cossypha > Cossypha heuglini. Next base: position 145,302 of record JAODKT010001842.1, on the reverse strand, counting down.
TAATACTTTGCTGACTTGGTCAAAATTTCGTCTGGCTTGTAGAAGCAGTAGGTTTCCTGTCAAGGCTTCTAGCTCTTTCTAGCTCTAACCTTCTATATATCTTTTAAAATGCATGAAGACAATTTTCCCTTGGTTTTATGGGTGCTGATGTGAATAGCTCTGTATTCTCTTCCTTTTTCCCTTACCTGTCTGCCGATTAAATTGGTCATCAGCTGCAAAGGGGGGGCTGGGCACCAGTAGGTGAGTCATATAACATTTTTTGGTTGAGGAAAAGCACAGGTGGCCTTTGTTTTGTGCTTGCTTCCTGCAGCTGAGCTGGGGGACTATGACCCGTACAAGCACACGGCCGGTTACGTCTCCGAGTACCGCTTCGTTCCCGACCAGAAGGAAGAGCTGGAGGAGGCCATAGAGCGGATACACAAGACTCTGATGTAAGAATTCAGTACTCGTGTTAACCTGGCAGGTAATACCAGACTCAGGGGTGCTAGGTGGGGATGAGCAGCCTGTGGTGCAGAGTGGAGGTTTCTAGACTTGAGGGAAGGACACAGGGAATCCATTTATACCTCTCAGAAGCAGAAAGGATTTTACATATTGAAGCTGTTCTTAGACGAACTGAGTAGGACTGTAATTGGAAATGTGAGGTGTGTCAGACCTGGGTATGGGTGTTTCAGAGCCAGCAGTTTTAATAAACCATATGCCAGAAATTCAACCATACATAGAGCCAAAATAAATATTTACTTGCTTATTTCCAAATTCGTGTTCCTGGTAAGTGTAAAGAAGCTTGTTATAACAAATCCAAGTTAGGTGCAATTGTGATATAACCATTTATGAAGATGAGAGCAGAAAGGACCCTTTCATGAGGGTGTTCATCATACTGTTTATAAAAGTAGTGCAAAGAGAATCAGTTACCCATCTTGCAGTACATCTAAATTTCTTGATTCTCTTGCTATAATGAAGCCTCGATCTGGATAAAGGTTAAGTAATTTTTGCCTGTAGCATTGTGTGTTAATGTTATATGTGTCTTGTTTAATGAGAATAGGTATTAACTCAGGGTCACAGCTGTTCTCTGAAAAGTTTTCCAGTAATTGGAGTCTGTGCCAGTTGCCACTTTGACCTGAGCTTTCTCTTCCAGAGAAAAAATTACTGTTGTCAGTAATTATTTCTGTGTGGTTGCATGACAGCCTTATACTAATTGATACATTTCGAAGAACTTACTACATGTAGTTCTATGAAGTAAAAAAGTATTGTTTTTTCCATTCCAGAGAGAGGAAACTGAGTCACAGCTAGCTAGTTTGGTTCAACATCACAGAAGTGGTTTGTGAGAAATGAGACTTGAGATGAATTGCTGTCAACTAAGCAGCCCTCATTTCTCTCTCTCAAGTTTCTCTAGTCACTAGATTCAGAAGCCAGTGGTTGTGAAGGCAAGTGATCACTGTCATAGCAGTCACTGATCTGGAGCTCTGGTACTGTTCTGCTGCTTGGCTGCAGTTAGGTGTCAGGGATTTAGCAGCATCAGAACAGAGAGGAAAGGCAAGGGGTACTCATTGCTACTTCAGTCCAGCTATTACCATCAGCTCTGCCATCTTTGACTTCTGCTCAGGTGACCATAGCCTCTTCAGCTAAGGAGTGTGAAGCTATAATGGCTGAGGGCATCCCAAATTGTCTCATCAACCAGAGACATTTTGAGGACAGGTTTGTAATACGGTTTGGAAGAACTGTTTTATTCTTTCTGGGTCCCGGCATGGAAACAGAGGGGCTTTTCTTTGGTGGGTTTTTTTGGTGATTTTTTTGGTGGTTTTTCTTGTGTTTTTGTTTGTTTGGTTTTGTTTTTTGTTTGTTTGTTTTTTGTTTTAGTTTTATTTTTTATTGTTTGTTTGGTTTCTGTTTTATTTTTTGGTTTTTCGTTTTTGCTTTTTTAAGCAGAGCTGTGGCACTGCATATACCTTCCTTATCCTGGTTATATCAAGAAAAGCTGGTTTTGGTTGTGTGTTTCAGTTTTTAATTTTTTTTTTTTTTTACACAGCACAGCAGCTATTTGGAGATTCAGTAAGGGTGCAGTTTTCTGATAAAGTTTCTAAAGCAGGGAAGGTGAGGGAAGAAGGTGGAGGGGGTTTCTGACTGCAGCCTGCATACTGTGCTTGTTGTGCCATCTATAAACCAGCATGACAGCTCCAAGGTCAGAGAGCACTGTGGGGTGACCTGATGATTTTGGGCGTGTCTGGAGGATCAAGCAGTGACTTTGGGGCTCACACATGAGGGAGCAAACACGTGGTGCTGGAGCTGGAGGAGAGACAGAATCCCTCAGTGCAGGCAGGAGAGCTGGTGCTGCACTGCTGACAGTGCCCATTTCAGGCTGGGGCAGATCTGTCACTGGCTGGTGCTTGGCAAGTCAGCTGCTGCTGTGTTTTCAATCAACATTTCGTGCTGCCAGTGGGGCACAAGCAAAGCAAAAATGCTGCTGATATGCAGCTCTAAAAGTAGCTTTTGATGCTGTTTAGGGCCTCAAGTGGCACTCAGGTGCCCTTTGTCCATCCAAAGGAGTGTGTGTGTGTGTGAGCTGCATGGCTGCCACTCTGCCAGCTCTGTCATTCCCACTGGCAAAGACTGCTTTAATTTTGGGATGTGTGATGCTGAGGAGAGTTTGTGTTTTCACACACGATAAAAATTAAACACTCTTTGTACTAATGGGAGTTCTTTCAGTCCCTGACACTCCTTCATCCCTTCACGTTCTGGCTTCTCCATCTGCTTTTGGGAGGACTTCTACCTCTGGCTTCCATCTGCTTCCCTCAGAAACTCCAACTCATATCTGTGCTTCCTTCAATATTTTTGCAAATTCAGTTTCTAAAACGTGATGTGTTACTGTGAAAGTATTTATAAAAACACACTCAAACATTTATTTGACATTTGAGCCTTTTGGTCCTTTCAGAGGCAGATGAGAATAGAAGAATAAGTGCATCAGCATTTTTCTAAGCCTGGTCAGTAAGGAAAGACTAACAACAGGGTTTAAATTGGTGTTGTATTCTAGCACTAATTCAGTAATGGAGTAATCCACTTTGCTCAGGATTGGTATTTAGCCTGCTTGGAACTCAGTGAGACAGTACAGCCCCTGTGAATATTCTGCTTACATTTCGGAGAGCTACTTGCAAGACTTTAAATTAAAAATCAAGCTGTAGAGTAAATTTTTACAGCAAAAGTGTATAAAAGACATGACTGATGTGACATTACTGATGTGCCAAATATCCAGTGTTCTGTGTGTTCTGAATTCAGATAATGAACTACACATCTTCTGGGATTTGAAGAAAAAGATTCCTCTTACAAGCTTCAGGTCTGCTGCTTTTCCAGGAGTCCTTGGAGAGAAGAGCACCTGGAAAAGTGGCAGTGCTGCTACATGGATAAGATGAGCTGAAGCAGTCCGTCTCCCAGATGCAAAGAAGTCATTTAAATGCCTTTGAATACCTTTAAATACCTATTGAATTCATGCTGGCACTGCTGTTTCATGTCTTTGACCTTGGAAGTTCTTTTATCTTTGTCATCCATAACACAAAGTTGGGAAAACCTGGATGGTAGCTTCTAGGCAAAAGAGAATGGTGACACAAGAAGCAAGGATGTGCATATTTCAGGATATTCCAAATCTTTGGTGAAAATGTTGAATATAGAATGCTCTACTTCATGCCTTGAATTTGAAAGGTAGCACATCCAAGTATGAAGCATTTCCCCAAGAAAACCAACAAGATGAAGCAGGATATGCATCTTTTTGAGCCAATATTTTTACAAGATGTGCTATACTTTCTCAGTAACAGTTGCTTTCAGAGAATTATTGAAAAGAAGTGAAAATGAAAAGATGGCTTCAACTATTTCAAGTTTACAAAAGAGAATCTTGTTCTTGTATCAGTGGCAGATATTAAGGGAAGAGCAAGTTAAACTCTGAGGAAAAGGTTTTGAATATTTAGTTGTTTTGTTCTTTTTGAACATAAATCCATTGTCAGTAATGTCAAGTATGTTCCTACTAGCCAGGATTTTTCCCTCACCAGTTTTCCCAGTTTTTTCCTGCCAGTGATACTTTTTAAGTGATAGATTGATATCTGTATCTAGGAAGGCAGGCAGGATCTTTGAAATGGCTAATCTCATGAGACAGACTCCAAATCTTGTTTTCAATGTAGCAGACCTGGTCAGCTGTTGTGACTTACTATAGACAAGATTTTATGGAGAAAGTAATGATTTATCTGGAGTTATGAACCTTGCTCTCAGGAGTTTCAACACTGCTATGGGGAAATAGTAGCCCAACCTGTCATACTATGCCTGCCTTATTAATAATAATGTAGTTATTGGGGGAAAAGAGTTATTTTGCATTGAAGTCTAAAAATGAAATGTGTGAAGTGTGTTTGTGACAGCAAGGAAAATGTAAGCCACTGCATTAGGCAAACATTATATATATGACAGCATATATGTCTGTGGTAGGAGACCACTAGATAGCTAATCTTAATTGGAGTAAGAAGTTCAGTGTTGAAAAGATGATGACAGTCTAAAAAACTGGTAAGAAGTGCAGCAGATGTGCCCAGAAAACTCTATTTATTAATATGATCTATTTTGATATGTTGATTGGAATTGCATGATTCTTAGAAATAATTGTGTTTACAGGGGTCAAGTTCCTGCTGAGGCAGAAGTGAACTACTTAGGTGTGGCAAAATCTCTGGAAATGTATGGAGTGGATCTCCATCCTGTTTATGTAAGTGTTAACTGTGAAAAATAATTACTGCATTAATGTGTGAAAAAGTACTGAAATAGTTTTGTTGCCACAAATTAACTGGAAAGGGAGCACTACTCAAGAAATGCAAATGAACACATATTTAAAGATGGAGAGGATTCAGTTATTCATACATACAAAAGCCTAAAGATTAAATGCTGTGATTGTGTTACACCTGTAAAAACCAATAAGTTGTACTCTGTATAAAAACAATTCAGATAGAAAAGAAGTAATTTGTGCAAGTGTCATGAGTGAGAGTTATTACCTTTGTCTTTGACAGAAGAATTTGCACATTATTTTTGTTTAAGTAAGAACAAGTGTGTCCAGAAACCTTTTTAATATAATTGCAAAAATTAGGGCAGAGTAGCAGTAGCATGTTTAGCTTTTGTTGTCAAGGTTTTACTAAAGATACAGAGTAGGTTTCCAATTTTTGCCCATGTTGTATCACGCAGCATTGCAAATTGTCTGTATTGCCTCAGAAATCTCCTCCATTTCTTTTGTCTGTCAGCATGTATGTTTGGATTGGATCCAAGTCATCACCTGGAGGCTATGTGCTCCTGGTGGAAACATCATTCTACCTTGTTTGAATTATTCTGCTTGTGGCAGGTTTTTTTTTTTCTAACAAAAGAAAATCGGGAGTTCAAATGGGGAGTTGTAGTATAGATAGTTCACTGAGATAGATGTCAGTACTTTGTAAAATTACTTGAAAGAAAATAAAGAAATCAAGATACTACCTGAAGATTAAATATGTATTTCCTCTGTAAAGTGTGTAGCCTGCAATATAAAGTACCTTTTAATGCACCCTATGGCTCAATTGTATTCATATCCCAGGCTTTGTTCCCCTCCCACCCATGGAAAGCTGGGGAGTTACTGGAACAAGATCCAACATGATCCATCAAAATCATGTTAAATTAGTACAGCCTGGAATTTTTTTTGCCTCATAAATTGCTTTTGTTGTGCACTGAAATCCCTGCCTGGGTAACCTATGAACATCATTGTTCCTACTTACATTACTACAGCAGCAGAAGCTCATTTGAGATTGAAACTGCACACACGATGAGATTCAGTTATTTTCCTCCTTTGGTCATATGAAAAGTAAAGTTGCCTTTAGGAGTTAATTCACTGAGGAGCACAGGCAGAGCTTGCCAGGTGTGCTTGACCTTTGTCAGCTCTGTAATCACACAGGACACTTTCTCAGTGTCTCAACTCAGTCCCTCTCACAGTTGATAACTTTGCTGTTCATGCTCCGCTGGTTTAGAGCTTGCAGGGCTGTTCCTCACTGCTCCAAGAAGACAGGTCAATGAGCTTTTCCAGCTGACTTTCTTTTAACCTCATGCTCTAGGGTTTGCACTCTTTCAGCTGTAAACTGCTTCTGGTTTTGGTTATTGACTGTAAATTGAGGAGCTGGGGATGTTCTGCCACTCAGCAGCACGGCTTTCACCCTGTTCTCTCCCAGTGCAGTTTGAGATTTGTATCCTGACTTTAGGAATGGTTTCCTTTGGAGGAGTTGATGCATATGGCTGTTCCCTGCATGCCATTGCCCTTTCTGAACAGCAGAAGAGAAGCTTGGCTTTGCCAAAGAAGGCACTTCACTTGGAGGCAGCAGCAGCTGACACTATTTTAGGAGGGGGAAGGTAGCTGCATGATTGTATTGTAGGTCAGAAAATCACTATTTACTTTCAGCTGACAGTTGAGATATCTGTAGCATTCATGCCTGAATAAGGAGTTCAGTTTCTGAGTTTTGGCCATTTGTCAAATAGTAAAATTTAATTCAGTAAGAAAACAAAAAAACAAGGTATTTTTGTTTTTCACCATGACAGGAAATTCCCATTCTTTCCATCACTGCCATTCTTTATTGCCTCTTTTACCCCAGAACTACAAATTTTCATACAGCAGTTTTTGTCAATAGGTCAAGTACTCTTTTCCTATTTGTGCAGAAACAGCATATTCAAGTCAGTAGGATGAATTTCTCACTAGATCTCACTGATATTGTGATTCTATTTGCAACTGTATGAATGACATACATTTTTATTTTCTAGGGTGAAAACAAATCTGAATATTTTTTAGGATTAACACCCATAGGAGTTGTTATCTACAAGAATAAAAAACAAGTAGGAAAGTATTTCTGGTATGTATTATTTAAATGTCTGCACTAAAACAATAACAATATTTTATGGAAGTCTCTGATTTGTGGTGTCTATTTGTAAGGTTAATCGTAGCAATATAAAGCAAGTATACACAGAATTCTTAATATTTCTCTGGATTATGCAAATTTTTAATTCTTTGATAATCCAAAAATTGAAGACAGTAGGTCACCTTTACCATACTCATGCTGACATGTTTGCATATCACTAATTGTCTGCTGACGTCTGGAACATACCTGCAAAATAAATCTACCTGTGAATTGGTTTTTTTTGTGTTTGCATGGAAATGTATACAACTTTATATTTTACTATGCATGAAGAATTAAAAGCTCATGGAGTTCTGTCTGTCTTTTCTTCTCAATATTACAGGCCTAGAATTACGAAAGTTCACTTCAAGGAAACACAGTTTGAACTTCGAGTCCTGGGAAAAGATGTAAGTTTGTATTTATGCCTGAAAAGATAAAAAAAATAATTTTAGGTCTAATGAAGGTGGAAATTTAGTGTGTCTGTCAAAGTCTAATTGAAATGATTGAATTTCTAATTGAAATTGGTTTTATTGAAATTTACTGTATGAAACAAAATGTTGGTGAAGAGAGCCTCACAAAGCTGTCAGGCACGAAACAGGCAGTCACATTATATAGCTTGATACCCATTTGTCAGAGTTTAACATCACTTTCCTCTTAGACCATTTGAGAGAAAGCAATGTTGGTTCCAGCAGGGCAAGGCAGTGGGTTGATAGCAAGACAGAAGGTTTTAAGACACAGTAAGTAAAATAATAGAAATATATTTATCCCCTACAAAGCATGTGGAGTAGGGAGAGGAGGAGACTGTTAAGAGTGTAGGAAAAAAATACTAACATGTAATAAAAAAACATAGTTGCAGTCATTTTGTAGTTTTTGCTCTCTGGTTTAGTTATAAGTTTAGTTGGCTGAATTATTTTTTGAAAATACTTTGTATGTCTTTTTGGAACGTGAAAGGTCATAGTTTCATAAGGACTGATAGTTTATAGTTTTAAATAGTATTAACTTGCTGGCAAAAATCCTCTTTAATGTGTCTTTGTTCATCTTTGTAATGGTTGTCTCATGTATGGTTTTCCATGAGGACTTTCCATTTGTCTTGCTCTTGTTGTGAACAGCATTTGTTGTGTCCATGCGGATGTCTTGGCAAATCTTTCTTTAGTTCCTTCCAAGTGGCTTGTTTATATTTGATGTGGTAATCTATGGGAATTTTATTTCTGAAGGTGTGTTTGTTGAAATAGGAGAGTTATTTAAAGGCTGGGGAAAGGCCGGGAAAACTTTTCACCATGTTTTATGTAAAGGGTGAGTGATAGTTCATGTACAAACAAGTCCGAGTTTGACTTAGAGTGAATTGCTTGGAAGCAAAGCTGTAGCTTCTGTTTGACGCCACGTTTCCACAGTTTTTGTTTTAACCATGTGGAATTGCAAAGGCTTACCATGCTGAGTAGAAAACCTGGAAGGTTTTGGAGAAGTTGAGGCTGTGAATATTGATGGCTGATGAACTCTTACCGTTGTGAGCATAAGGCAAACATTTTGACAGAACTTGGCAGTTTCAAGCCTCAACAGGTATTTCTAGGAAAATTGTTGAAAAGAACAGTAAGTACAGGGGTGTGTACCTTCATTAAATTCGCCTTTGCAACTAATACTGACCTGAAATATTTCTACAGCACTTCATAAGCAGACAGAAACCTCAGTCTCTGGATTAAAGTTGTCTAAACATTTATGCTGTTCTACACAGAGGAGGAAAAGCTCCTCAGTGTATTTGTATGAATGAATGTTACAATACTCTTAAAAATTTTGATTCACAAATTTATTTTGTTCCGCTTGTTTTTTTGGAATAAAAGTTGTCACTTGTCATCCCATGTGATGCATGAATGTGTTATAGGAGAGTAAATATGCCATTTTCACTCCATCCTGCCTCCTGGAATATCACTTTACAGCCCAGGGCTGTAATACTTTCCTTGTATCAGATGTGGTATACCAAGTCTGGAATGTTTTGGGTATTTCCAGTTATAGAGAGCTCCAGAACATATTGAGGAGGAGTAGAAATAATGGGGACTTTCCCATTAAGTCTTTAAAGGGAACTTTATGGCACAAAGTGCAGGAGCTAACACCATGTAACGGAGCAGATTATTTCTGAGTGAACCGAGTGTTTCACATGAATCATGTTTTCCATATGCTGTAAAAACTCTCTGCAGGATGGGTTTTGATCCATGTTTCCACACACACTAGCTACTCTTATTAACACTGATTGTCACCTTTCAATGCTCATAAAGAGGAAGATGATGGTGCTTTTAGTACCAGCAAAGTGTTGCTCTTCCCCTGGATGGAGTTACTTGTGCTAACTTCTTCATTGTTGCTTGCTGAGATTGGTGTGAAATTTTTCCAACCATGCCAGAAGAATCTGTGTATTTCCCACTAGAGGGGTGGAAATGGACATCCTGATCTACTTGACAGATGGCAGTCTAAATGTGCAAGTCCATGTCTTCTGGCTACCTAAGCCCCACGCTCCTGTGTGTCTGTGTCAACCAAACTATGGCTGCTCATTTTCTTGTCTACATTGCCTCACTCTTCATAAAGCTGATGTTTACTGAGCAGAAGATGTTATTGCTTAACATCTTATAGCAAAGTAAATTGCTTTGGCCTTTCTGTTTTGTAGTGTAACCTCTTGTACTTCTTCATATCCCTTCCATGAAAATAATTCCTGTATATTTAGCTGCCTCATATTTTTTCCTTCATGCCTGTTGCTATTGTGTACAAGCATGTATTTTGGTTCTATCTTTCACTACTTCAGTTTTCACTACTTCACTAAGGCCATTGCTGTTGCCCCTTCCTAAACAAAATACTGGCTTTAATATTTTGCCATCCATGGACATGTGAGACTGGAGCTCTTTTTCAGTGGTGTTAATCACAGGATGAGTATTTCATTGTCTCCTGCATGAATCCATGTTGTGAATTCTGAGCTATAGATGTGTTAGGTCTTCCCTGGCACCTCTAAGTATCAACTTGAAATTAGGAACCCTTCCCTTGCAAGGAATGTGTTCATATTCCCCAAACACGACAAACAATTGGTAAGAATTTTTGAAGATTAAAGAGGTTTATTTCTCAGAAAACTGAGAAATTAATCTAATGCCAGTGCACAGTTCAGGGTAGCATGTCTGTTGAGCAACCTTGCTGGAAACAATCCAATAACACAGGTGGCTGCCAAAGCCCTCCCCTCTCCTCCAGCAAACAGAGCTTGATCACAATGGATGCTCTATGTGGAAGTGAGTAGTGGAAGGGGTGCCCAGCATAGCTCCTGTGTTTCCCCATGTGAGGAGCACAGCCTGCTTTCTAGATTTCTCTCTCAACTAGGGACATGAAAGGAATCAGAGAAAAACACACTTGGATAGACTGTGTAGGCTGGGAATGTAAATGTAATAATAGGCAGGCGTGAGAGACGTGGAGCTTTTTTGCCTGTAGGTGCCAAGTACTTTTGTGCTGTTCCCTACACCCTGGTGCTGTTTTGTGTAACTGCAGTTTTTACTTCAGTTGCTCTGTGTCTGAACATGCACATACATGATTTCACTCCTTAGCAGGGTTTATGCAAAACTTCTGTTCTTACTTTTCCTGTTCCACAAAACAGTGAGAATTAAATGTGCAAAACACTTGGTTTCATAATTTTTGCTGTAAGAGGAGGGTCTTTTTGAATTCTGAAATTTTTATTTCCAGATCTCTTGAAATTTTGGGTATTTTTAGGTCAGAACAATCTCCCAATCTATGCAGTTAAGAATGATTTACACATTTTTGTAGATTCCTCTGCAGTCTTCCATATTCATATGAAGAGGCCTCCCTCAGCTGAATTCACAAGGCAAAATTGGTAATGACTCTTCAGGAGCAATACCAACCACTGATGCAAGTCCAAAGTACATAATCCTCCCCATTTTGTGTGGCTAAAACTTGTCTAAATGCAGTAATTTTGTTCTTTTAAATAGTCAAGAAAACACTGTAAATATGCTTTGTCTTTTTAATCTACTTTTCATAAGTGTCATAAGTCTGAAAAATAATTATGTTAATAAGGTAGTTCAGCTGTACCTCTTCTTTTCCTTTCAAGTGCTGTATTCCATCTTAAGTTACAAGTTCCAGCCAGGAACTTCTAATTTGATGTATTGTTCCTGAAGTTTCTTGGGAAGACTGAACAGGATTTGAAGATATATTACTCTCAGTCTTAAGTCCAATTTACTCTATGTGCAGTTTCCAGACAAAAATAGCAATTTGGTCTTTCTTATGGCTTAAGAATTGCAAATGACTTTTGTATCATTTGCATTTTCACCTACTTAACTCAGAGTGATAGTAGAGGGTGGAAGTGAGCAAGCTCAGTGATACTAATATGTCATATTAAACAGTTTTGACTTGTTTTGGTTGCTTGGGGGTTTTCTTGTCTTAATTGCTTTCTGAGCCATCATAGAAGGACTGTAATATCGGTTCAAGGCCTGCATAAAATTAAATTCACTGACACTAAGGTGATACTGTCAGCTTTCTTTTGTTTCTAATTCTTCCTTAGTATTTTTTAATTGCTGTATTATGAAGCCAAGGTATGTTTGTTTCAATGTTGACATGCAACTGGCACAGGTTTATCAGTTTTAATTGTCAGCTTGGTATAATATTCCTAAAGATTCACCATAAGTAACCAGTAAGAGTACATTGTTTGTTACATAAGCTGTGATTTGTCTGCATATGTCAATATATGAAGACAGAATACTTCCTATTGGAATTAACAGCTGATGGTACCCAGGTATGTGCCTAATCTGGAAAAGAAAAATGTCCTGAAGCAGCAGCTTCAGAGCTGCTGTTAATAATTCTGTTACATGTGCAGGTGTATGTGTGTGTACATGCAGTGTGCCCTGTAATGGGGCAGATCCCATGTGTGTACAATGTTATGTAGCAGTAGCACTCACTGTGACTGAGAGGAGTGGTGTGTGTGCTGGCACTGCTCCTACTGTGGTTTTGGGGTTTTCTTCTTCATTTTCTGAGCCTGCATTGCTGGGAGCCTATAAATGTAGGTAAATTAGGGTAGCAAAGAGTGCTCGGAATCAGTGGTTGTTGAATAATTTTTGCTCTGTGGGCAGGTTCAGTGCTCTCTGGAATGGATGTAAAACTACTGACAATGGCCTCTCATCCTGGGAGTAATCCATGAGCTCCCAGAACAAGGGATCTTTTGGCCCCCAGAGGGAAAGGCTGTCATTTTAAGTGTGTGTCTTCTCTTCCAGGTGAAGCTGAGCTTGCCCTGCCTGAGAGCTGAGAACTGAGCTAGCCAGGCACAAAGCAGCTCTGAGCCTGAGAGCTGTGCAGCCAGGCTGGAGTGGCAGAGCAAGCAGTTTGCTGAGCACTCCAGAACTTGTGTTTCAGTTCCAGGGGTTTTCTGTGCTTAGGCAGAGCAATGACCCCTCTGACTCCTCTCCTTTGAAGGGTTTTGTAACACGCTTTCAGATCTTGCACTTGGGAGGTGTGGGTAGTAGGCTGTAGCACTGTTCTGATTCCCAGCTCTCTAGTGCAGGTCTTAAAGGCCCTGCCAGATCAATCTTCTGGCAGGTCTGGGAGCCAGCATAAAACAGGGAAGGGCTTCAGTGTCCATCTGTGTATAAGCTCATAGTGTAGACAAGCTGTCTGCATCCACTGTGCTAGTGTCTCTCTCCTCCTGTGGGTAGAAATGGTGGTGAGGTTCTATCAGTATGAGCTGCAGCATGTTTTGGAGACTGCAGGACAAGTTTTCAAAGCACCTAAAAGGAGAGGTATATGTAGTGCTCATCCTCATGTTTTTTCAGTGTTGCCTTTGGGTTAGGAAGAGACAATCCCACAGCTCGAGGGGTGGTTGTTGCTTCAAGGGTCCTTTGGCAGCCTCTGGTCCCATCATTGTCCCCTCCCTTGCTCCTGCAAGTCACATATGGGATTGAAAATAATCATACAAAAATAAGTAGTTTTCTACTTGTTTGATCAGCAAAATGGGCTTCCTGAAAGAACAAACAAACACGAAGATGGTTCAAAGGAGAGAGATCTCCAGAGTGTGCAGACAGCCAGGATTGCTCTGGAAAGAGTTCATGATTTACAGTTCCTCACCTTCAGTACACTGGGCACATTGAAAGCAGCAGGATGAGTAGACAGGAGAAGCTTGTGAAGCACCAAATAGCATTGAATTACTTTGGAAATGTCATCTCCTATAGATCATTAGTAAAATTACAATAGGTCTTTGTTTCTTTTGGTTCAGATATATGAGAATATAAGCAAAACACTAACTACCTGTAGTAAACTGCAATGTTCAAAATGCTAAAAATGTTGTCTTTTATTGGAAACAAACAGTCATGGTCTTAACAGACAAGGCTGTCCTTGCGTTACCTATACAAATCAATTAATTCCCTTGGGAAGAGAAATGTTAAACGAGAAAGATTTTGCTGTTTTCAGTACTGCTTATTTTACATAAGCATTTATAAATTGTCAGGGTAATCACTACTCTTACAAGCCTTAAATAGTCCTAAAAGGAATCTGGAGGTAGTCCTAAACCTGACTTGGTTGCAGCAAGTTACAGAATCCTTCCCAGATAAGCTGAGAAATGGTGAAAGAATTATGAATTGTTTCCTCTTTGATCAGGATGAGTGTTTTAGGCTTTTTTCTTTTCCTCTCTAGTAAAATTTAATTGTGCTATTGAGTTATTGCAAGCATCAGTTTTGAGGCCATAGTTTTCAGATGTAATTTTCCTTCAAATTCAAGTAAATGAGCCTGGATTGTTATCAGAAGGCTTGTTGGTCTGTCCTATGATTTTTGGGCAATTGTTTCATTTTCCAGATCTGAGGTCCATAACATTTTGGTAAATTGGACCTATAGGGTTATTCACCACCCCTTCTTTTTACCCTCCCTGCGTGCTGTTGATTGCTGAATACTAAGTTTAGATGTCTCAGCATCATCAACATTTTTCTTACCAGCTAAGGTGAACTTTCTTCTACTTTAGAAAATAACGCCTTCATATGATTGAATCAGTAATTTTTGCTGGTCAGATCTTTCTATGATATGGCAGTGTAACTATATGATCCCTCTTACTGTCACTTATTGATTTTCATGTGTTTACGTGCTGTTTGTTCTGTGTATGAGAAAGTTCTAAAACTGTAACTTAAAGAAGGCAAAATGGACAAATAGAACTTTTTCTCCAACAGGAATCTGTCATTGAATGCCAGTGGCATTCAAACTGATCCAACAGTAAGATGTGGCAGAAACACCTTATGTTTTAAATTCTCTATTAAAAACATAAAAAAATCATACCTGGCTTCTCTTTGCCCCTCCCTTCCCACATCCCAGAAACGCCTTCCTTTGAGATTATGCAATTTAAGAAATTTAAGTGCAACAAAGGATTGTTTGCCTAGAAGTAGGAGTGAATAAAAAAGGAGCAAGACCCTGCATATTCAAAGTGAGTCATTGAGTTTTTTCCTAACAGAATCTAAACTGACTCATCATATTGCATCAAGTTTGCAGTGCTACAGTCCAGTTTGATGTTATCCTTTTGATGATTAGTTGTGTGAGTGTCCTGGTTTGAAGGACAGGTGTCTGCCAGTAAAGGCAGAGGTTTTCCC
>JAODKT010001842.1:90817-121280 GCA_027576195.1 Cossypha heuglini | reverse complement strand
TTTGTTTGTTTGTTTTTTGTTTGGTTTGGTTTGATTTTTTTTAGTTTGGTGGGACCAGCCAAAACAGTTAGAATAGGTGCATGACTGCAGCATATAAAATTGGCATTGCCTCCATCAGATAAGTGTCTGTGAAGTGCTAAAACCTCTAACCTCTGATATCTAATTAAAACTCTTTCCCTTATTGCTTTTTTTTGTGTACATGTTCTGGTGTTATTAACATAATATGTGCTTTTTAAATTTTTTTTTCCTGTCACCTGGAGGTGGAGGTTAGTTATCCCTAGCAGAAATGAGCAATAATGTTTCTTTGTCTCATTGGTCCACTAAAGTATGCTAAGGACCTTAGGACTGCAGACACTTGGTGAACTCTGGGTTAAGATCTGGAGCAGGTGCCAGCCAAGACAAAGATAAAAAATATTATTTCTGTTTTCAGTGAAAATATTTGTGGTTTAACAGTGAGATTGAAGGAGATGATACTGTCAACAGAGAGAAACTATTTTTTGTGTATAAAAGCCACTGACATTGATTGCTTCCCCTGATAGGATGAACAGTGCAGACCTTTTGGCTTTAGCATGGAAGATTATTTTCCTAGAATACAGATTGCAGTGGTTTAAAATGCAGTAACCTCCATTTTGTCACTTGTTTGATACATTTCATATCTCAGTTGTTCTAGGGCTAGTGGAAAAATCGTATCAGGAAACTTAAATGGTTATGATTTTATATTAGATTTAGACTGTTAATATATTAGTGCATGGGGGTTTTTTTTACTGTGTGTTTTGGCTGGTAGTCAAGCTGCTGCTCATTTAGAGAAAGAGTTTTTTTGTTTTGTTCTATCAAGCCTTGTGAGTGAGATAAGTGTAACTTGTTTCATTTGCTTATTTTTCCCCTTCCAGCTGAGAGAGAATTACATTGTTGCATTTTGAGTTGCATTTTTGCTCTGTTGGCAAATAATAAACTCAAACATGGAACAGGATCTCTCACTGTTCTATCTTACCATCTTGGGGGCAGACTGATAATGTTCAGCTTTCGCAATGTAGGGTAAAAGTTCATTATTCTTTTGTCTGAATGCTGAATATGAAAAGCGCCTTGGGAACATCCTCTCAGGACAAACACTGATGTGACCAGACCTGTTGCTGTGGGTCTGAGTTTATTCAGTGGTGGAAAACACGTTGCTTAGGGTTTGTTGTTTTTTGGTAGCTGAGGACTTGGTTTGTCCCTCCATTTGCACGCAGGGTAGATGTCTAAACCAGGGTAAAATAAGTGCTGCCATTCTGATTTAGAAGCCAGGTGGAGAACTGGATGTGGGTATTACAGTTACAGTGCTGTCTGTATTGTGATAATCCCTAAGCAATCACATTTTGCCACAGATTCCTGTCACTACCCTACTAGTAGCCATGGTAGGTAGAACTGTTGGTCTGGCCCAGTCAAAGTCCTTTTCCAGAAAATTGTAAGATTGGGTTTGAAAGTTAGATTTTTGAGAAAATGGATCTCAGGGTGATTTTAGCTATTTCCTAGTTTATATACTTGGACCTTTATACTTCAGAGTTTACTTAAAACCCAATGTTTGATAAAAGGATGGGTGTGACTTCCACATTTCCATCATAGGGCGTGAGATGAACAAACTCTTGAGGCTACAGGTTTAGAAACTAAAAAGATCAACAGCCATTATCACAGAGTAGGCTGCACTGATGTAGACATATGGAAGTCCATTAATTTTTGGTAGGCTCATAGTAGCCCAGGGTACAAAGCATGAGCTCTTATTGCATGTTTTCCATTTGGTCACACTATCTGCTGCTCTCGTGACTTGGTTTGAACACAAACACTGCTTCCAGATAACATCAGTTAAGTGGCTTTACCTGACAAGAGACAGGCATGGCAAGCTAACTACCTTGCCAGGCTGATATGGAATTGGACATTTGAGTTTTTTAAAAAATGTAATAGTTGGCTTGAATTGACTGGACAAATCAACGTCAAGATGGTTTTGAAAGCGAGTTAAGTGTGTGCATTCACCTCATTGGAAAAGTTCAGTGCAGTGCACTCAATCTTGAGAGTACCTTATCCAGTCAAATGTAAACAACCAGGGAAACTGTCCACAACTGACAAGTTAAGGATTTCTGCCTGTCTAAGGTATTTTTGAGAGGCCTGTTATGTTGGCAAGCAAAAAACAGTGATATACCAAAGTTTTTGTGATGGGGTTAGTGTTTGGACAGTGTTCTTGGAGTCTGCTCTTTTATACTAAGTAATTATATCATACAGAAGTATAAGTTGGTAGAACAGTACTGTAGTCAGTAGAAGATATACCAGGTAGAAAGTCCTTGGAGACAATCACTACAATTTCTGCAAGTGTGGACAGAAAGGTCCTGATTAACCCACCATGGCCTGGCACCCAGAGGCAACTGGGTGCCTGCAGAATGGTAAGGATATTGTCAAACACAGCAAACCATCTCTTCTGGAGCTGCCTATTACTTCTATATCATCTGACCCTTGGCTGTTTTTCTGGCAGTCGTTTCACTGCTATGATATGTTTTGGAGCATAGGTTTTTATTACTCCATTAAGTGACAAGGATTTCCTGTGACTTAATCGAAAACTGCCCCGCAGAGGAATATGTGAAGTATGACATCAATTCCTTTGTTTGAAAAAGCCATATATTTGCTGATTTCTGCAGAAGAGTGGCAAGTCTAACCTGTAAGAAAACCAATTGATGAGCAGACAAATTGCCTTAGAAGATCTCAAGCATTTGTGATGAGGTAGGGTCCAGAGACTTTGTATGCCAAAGGTGTGGTATGGGAAGTTGAGGAAGATTGTGAAGAAATCCTTTCTCTGAGGTTGAGGAGAAAACTTACCATGCAACATCTTTTCACAGCTTAAATTAAGACATCACATTTTTGTGTTAGATAGTCAAAATGGCTTGGGGCTTGTACCACTATATTAACAACATGTGTGTGATGCTGTTGCTTGTATCTAGAGGATATCATATTATAATCTTCATTTCATTATTTTCAATAAACATGCTCAGAATCCTGTCCAGAGGAGGTCTACATCAGTAATGATATTGTTCTGTTGTTCTACTTGACATCTGTTTCTATAGATGGTAACAGTTTTGTAAGAAATGTCTGAAATTGCCAATTAGGTGGAAACACAACGTGTGAACTGAAGGAAAATTACAGATTAATATTAATAGCATAGCATGGAAACTGAAATCATGGCACCAGCAGGAACCAAACTGTATTCTCCTCACACCTTTATTCTCTTTATTCATTGTTGACTGAGCAGGGAATTTCCTTCTGTGGACACTGGCAGAAAAACAGCTTCAGACTTCTCTGTCTTATGTGGAAGAAAAATGAATGTGCTCCATGTTAAACTTTATTGTGCCCTGGTACAACTAGAAATAAGGATTCAAGACACAAAGACACAAAGGTGTGATCCTTACACACCCTTAACAAGAAGAACATGCACCAGATATCTTGTGTGTCATTTTATCTCTCATGCTGCCCTGTAGGTGATTATGCTGAATAGGTGTGCCAACATTTATGTCACAAGACTCATCTGTTTTGGGCATTTTTTTCCCCCCAGGTTCTAAGAACATGAGCCAGATTACAGCAAATGGGGAAAATGAGGGAACTACCAAAATCATTGCACCTTCTCCAGTGAAAAGGTATGTAGACCCACAGTTTCCTTACAGCTTTTAACAGGTTGTACAACACATTGGATAGAAGAACACATTTAGTAATCATTACTACCAATTTATCCTGCCCTTGAGCTCAGGACCGTCTGATCATCTGCTGGCAAAGGTCAGAGAATGTTGCCAAGTAATTAATTTTACAAAACCCTCATATTCCAATCAATGCAGAACAGGGACTTCAGGTGACACATGGTTTGAAAACCCATAAATCAGCACAAGTTAGTGGGAACACAGACTCAGGTTTAAGCAGGAAAAAACCAGGTAATGGCCCAAAGGGCACTGGTCAGGATAGTCCTAGTAGGTGCTATCAGTCTCTCCCCTGGGAGCCGTGGGCTGGCTATCAGAACCCTCAGTGCATGGGCCTTCTGCCTCTGAACAGGGCAAGCTTGGGGTGTGTGAGCAGGGAGGAGCTGGGCATGGGCTCTCTCCCAGCAGGTTTGTGTATCTTGCACTGATTGCCCATTACACTGTTCAAATTGTAATAAAAAATCGGGAATGTTTGTTCCTGATCTGTAGAAGTAGTGAAATGCCAGGGCTCTTCTGGACTTGTGTGGTCTGCTGTGTCTAATTTACCAGTGCTGAAGCGTGCACATCTCTGGTTATTAAGCCTATTTGACAGGAAGAGTTAAGGCCCAGATTCAGAAAGGGGTTTATATCTCCACCCCTAATTTTAGGTGGAATTTATGTGTCAGAATCAAAAAAAGAGTGAGTCAAAACCACAGCACTCAACTTTTGTTTAGTTGCCTGGATATTTGTCTCTGCAAGCTTGGCAATCCTGACAGGTTTTTTTCTTGACTAAGTAACCCTTAACTGGGCTTACCTATGCATTGAAGCTGTGGGATTCACAAACTAGGTATCTGGACTGACCTCTGAGAAAGTATCTAAAAGTTTTACTGCAAACGCTTGGGGACTAGTGTTCTCCATTGCCTAACATTTAGAACAGTTGACCTGCAAAAGAAAAGCTGAGTTAAACTCCATTCTCATTTTGAGGGAAATTGAATCTGCTATTCTAGCCCTTAGAAAATAACACTAATCAGGTGTTAAAAGAAAGTTTATGGTTTTGCCACTTGATCATGCTGAAGCAAAACCATTAAGTAGAAAACAATACAGAGTTAAAAAAGGATGTGAAGGGAAGGCAAAAAGAGGATGGATCCAGGCTCTTTCCACTGGTTTCCAGTGACAGGACCAGGTGGGCATACAATGAAACACAGGAGGCTCCCTCTGAATGTCAGGAAACAATTTTTCCCTGTGCAGATGACTGAACACTGGCAAAGGTTTTCCAGAAATGTGGTAGAATCTTCATCTTTGGAGATGATTCTGCAGCTGTCTGGGAATAATTCTGGGCAACTGAATCTGGGCCACCCTGCTGGAGCAGGCAGCTGGACCAGATGACATCCAGAGGACCCTGACAACCCCACCATTGTGTTGTTCTGTGATTTGTTAGAAGAAAGAAAGATATAAAGCAAACGGTACCATTATTCCATAGTGCAGAGATCATCATTTTGGGAGGCATGGAAGTCCTTCACTACAGAATTTATAACAATGATC
Source organism: Cossypha heuglini (assembly GCA_027576195.1). Taxonomy (NCBI): domain Eukaryota; kingdom Metazoa; phylum Chordata; class Aves; order Passeriformes; family Muscicapidae; genus Cossypha; species Cossypha heuglini. The sequence goes on along the minus strand of JAODKT010001842.1, from coordinate 116,052 downwards.
TGTTAAAAAGAAATGGGTAGGCAAGTTTTAAAGGAAGAACCAGAATAAGTGGCTCTCAATGTGACAGCTTCAAGGTTTCTCAGTATAGTTTCTTACCTTGACAGTTTAAAAGCTGTTCACAGGTAGATTCTTACTGGTCATGTTTTAGACAGTGTTAGTCACTTCCACAAAAAAAAAAAAAAAAAAAAAAAAAAAAAGAAAAGAAAAGAAAAAGAAAAAAAAGTTGGAATTATTTTTCTATTTAGGATTTGATTTGCTTTTCTCTGTGTCTTGGTCTGCACATGCAAAACACCTTTTGGGTCTGCCAGGCATCTTGTATGTGAGAGGCACCACACAAAACTTGTGCAGCACTTAAACAGTTTGGAGGGTTTGCTCCATCCTGTGTAATTCTTGCATTAATTGTCTATGATGCTTGCAGAGAATCTTTCAGTAATGTTCACAAGCTGAGTTTTCATGTTTATCATCTTGTTCACTGTTGAGATCTGTAGTTAATTACTTCTGTGTAAGTGGTATAAACTCAAATCATAAACACCCCATAATTAAATCTCCCATGAAATTCAGGTCCTAACCCTTTCAGATACTTTGAATAAACTCACTACCTTTTGCAACTGCATTCCTGGAGATACTGCTGGTATTTGAAGAGCTACCATGCTCTAGCTTTCTGTCTGTAAAATGCGTGTCTGCTCCAAATGAATAATGACTTAGGAATTTAATGCAATAAATTCACCTCCCAGGTACTTTTTTCTTTATCTTTTTAAGATTTGAACAGTATTCACAGTTGTTTAAGTTCAACCTAGGTATTATTCAGTAGTTCATGCTGTGCAAATCAATTTCTTTTTGCAATATGGGACAGAAATGTATTTGTCTGAATTACTTGCTCAGTCTGTAGTAAGCACATATTTAAGCCTGGGAATAGATTGCATGCACCTATGAGTCAATAATTAATGGGTGCAGTATTAAGAAAATGATTTACCTGATAAGGTGTAATTAAATTTCTTTTAATGCTGACTTACTGTAGCTTTGCATTTTGTTCACTCTGTGAGAATTAAATGATTAACTCAGTGACCTGTAGTAACCAAAGGCTGAGGTTAAAAGTGGATTAGTGAGTTAAGTAGCCACAATTCCTTCATAAAGCTGAGTCTGTCACCTCCTGCTCTGGGGTAAGAACTCCCAGCTTATATCCCCCCTCTCTGTAAGCAACTGTAGAGCTTTTATTTTTTCTGCTTGAGTTGCACTTTATAACTGTATGATGTATTAATGATTGTACGGGGTTGCTGTCAGTAATAGTTCCTAATGACCTGAGTGGAAATCAGTGTGGCTGCCTGGTTCTGTCTCAGGTGAGCTGTTTGTCCATGCAGGAAAAGAGCTCTAGAGATGGTGCTGCAGGAAAAGCTCTGCTGAGCCATTGGCAAGGACAGGGGTATGCTTCAGCTAAAAGCCGCTTCCCAGTATTTGAAGTGGCAGGTATCTGGGAGCTTTAATCTGGAAGCTGTAAATCCTGACAGTGTGAGAATGACAGCAATAAAGGAAGAATTGGAGCATCCTGCTTTTTCCCTACATCCCCGTAGGAATGGTGGGAGACTGGTCACAAACACTGATATGTCCTCAAGCCAGGTGACTGTCCTGGTGCTTTGCCTTGCAGCAGTCAGTGAAGTCAGCTCTTTCACAAAAACGTCTTTCTGGCAAAAATAAAATGCAAGGCTTTACTGGGGAAGGTATGAGAAGGATATGCTACTCTGTGAACCTCTGAACCTGTGACCTGTCGTGCTTTGAATAGTTTTCATCACCCCTGCCTTTGTTGCTCCCGTTTTAAAGTAGGTACTGTACACCTGGAAAAATTGTAGAGAAATATGATAAGGATAATCTGAGGTATGTGGTGACTCCTGTACTGGGAAAGATTAAGTAGTCTGTGGTTCTTTCACTTGGAAAAGAGATTAGACAGTTAAAAATGTGTAAAAAAAATTAAGGGGTGGAGTTTTTGATGAGGAAGCCATAGTTCATAGCTGTTTGTTTTTCTTCATTTCTTTCTATAATCACAGAAACAGTCAGGAACAAGGGATGAAAGTTTTGAACCAGGTGGAAGTTTTGAAATAATATTAATTATGTCATAGCCAGATACTGGAACATATTCCTACCGGGCACTATTTATGATAAAAAATTAAAAATGTTTGAAAGATATTTAAATAAACCCATGGAAAAAAAGTTTCATTAAGAGCTTTGTAAAATAAAAAAGAGGCAAAGCCTCTGATTCAATAATTTCTTAACTGCATATGATGGAAGACTATGAGATCATATTGTATGTTTGCCCTACTGTTAGACTTCTTGCTTAAGTATCTCTTCTTGTTTATTTGGATACAGGATTGCCTGTTTTTCTGACTCAGTGCTGCCACAATTATGAGTTTGCAAGAATGATTTTTTTCTCTCTCTCTTTTTTTTTTCTTCTTCTTTCTCCTTTCCTTTATGATTGCTCTTTTTAGACGAGGTTTTTCAACATAGAAGCTCTTTGCCCTCTTTCACATAACAAATAAGTAACTATATGCCAGGGTGGGTCTCTCTAATGAATGTATGCCTTTAAAAGTAAATTTTAGGTGGTTAGCATAAAAGAAAATGTGATCTGTGCACAGTGGGGTTTTTTTTTAAATGAATACATACATATGTATACATCTGTACTCTTATTTAGCTTTAAAAAGATGAAAAATGAAAACAGTCCAGAAACACAAAGAAGCAAAACAGGCGCTCCATGGGAAGAAAATGGCACACAGAGGTAAGGCAAGACTTGATATTTTAGGTAGTGTGCAGTGGTAAATGTCATACCACAGCAGAAGGTTGAGGGTTATTAATATAATATATTAATATGTTATTTGATTATTAAAAGATGTGTATTCCATGTAACCAGATAGGTTCTTTCATGGATAAATAAAGTCAAAAATTAGGAAAGTATGTGTGAGAGGAGGTAGCCAGTGAATGAATGTCAGCAGTGGCTTTCTACAGAGATCTGTTTGTAGATCTCTGATATTTAGTATATTTCTCAAAGAACTTGAAAAAGGGATAGTAAAGTTTGGTGATGATACAAAATTGTTTACGATAGTGAGAAATTCATGAAGAGTGGCAGAAAGCCTCCTAAAGTGTGACTGATGGGTAGATTCTGTTTAGTCAAAAATGTGAAGAGAGGTACAAGGACAAAAGAAAAGTAACCTTAGATTTCTGATTGATGTGAAATGCTGTGGAATTATGATGGATAACAAAGAAAACATCAGCTGTGTAGCAGTCAGGAAAACAGTTACCAATTATTAGTAAATCAAGAGAACAGCATTATGCCGTTATATAAATTGGTGGATTGCATGTGTGCTCCATGAATTTTGGAAGCAGTTCTGATGTCCTTATCTCAGGAAAAGGAATAGGCTTTAGGAGAATGGTGCAAAGGTGATCAAAAATGTCAAAGTCTCTGCAGTAAATCTGCACAAGGAGCAAGGGCAGGGGCAGACAGGAATCCTCCTTCAGACTGTAAAAGAGGCAATTTCAGGGGATGACATCTAGAAAATCACGAATTGTACTGAGAAAAGAGTAAGCAATCAGGACTCTATTTTTCCACAAAAGAACTAAGGATCTTCAGGTGAAGCTATTGAAGGTGATTTAAAAGTGTTGATAAAGGCAGTCAGTAGTGACTCACCATGAGTAGGAGACCTCTTTGTGAGGAGGTGAATTCCTGGGGGAAGCTGGGTGAGTCATGGAACAAAAATCCTGAAGGGCTTCTGGAGACAGAGGTGCAGCAGCTGGCTCAATAAGTCCCCTGGACTGGGAATGGTGTGGGACTCAGGCAGCACTGAGAGCTGTATTCAGGGTATTGCTTCCTGTAGCTGGTTGTTTACGGCTGCTGCTGGAAACAGGCTACTGAACATGCATGAGCATGTAAAGTGTGATCCAGAATGATCCTGCTTTTCTGTGACAATTCAGATCTATACCTGATGTGTCATTTGGGGCACCCTGATGATTTACCTCTTGTGCTCCTTCTGTAAACAGCAGTAGTTTCTAGAGTAAGAACAAAGCAGTGAGCAAATATTCTCTTTCTAGGACCAGCCTTTCTTTGGTTATTTTTAGAAAAGTGGTGTCATCTTGTCACTTTATGTCTCCAGTGTTTCAATTGCTCTCAGGACAGCAGGAGGTTTGATCTTGCAGGAGCCAAACAATGGTAGGATTGAGCTTTTGCAAATCTATTAATTCTAAAGCACTATGCAGGTTTAGACACATAAGCAGGCTGGGTGTTGCACAGAGGCTTTCACAGCTCTTATTAATGATTCTCATTGAGATGAGCTGTGGGAACTTTTCACCTGTGCAGAGCAGTGCTGTAATCAGCTGTCTGCAGAAGCAGATGAAGAAGAATGGCTTCAATTTGAAGGTGAGAGGCTTTTAGGAAAACAGAAAGAAAGCTGGAGCTTGGAACGCCTCCAATCCATTGGCAGAGGTTTGCGTGAATGAGCAGAGGAGAAATGGAGATAAAATTGTTGCATGTTCCCAAGCATCAGCTCTGTGATGAAGATGTATGTAATGACAGAACAGGGGAAGTCTTCATACTTACATCCATGGAAAGCATGAAGAATGCCTAGCTCTGGATCAGATACACCATACTAAAGCACAGAAATTTTATTATGGTAAAAGTATGCCAATAAACTAAAATCTATATTTTGTAAGCTAAGAGTTGTTGACTTGGCAATGCTAAGAGGTCTCTCCCTTACATTTCAAGGTTTAGTGTGAACAATTTATTGCTAGAAAGCAGTACTATCTGCATTTACACAGAACATCCACTAACATCCAGAAACGCCTGTATAGCTGAATACTCACCTGTGCATGCGTGTATGCCTGCACGAATCTTTCCATCTTTGTAAGCTGGCCTAACTGCCCTGGAAATTTTAAAGCTGACTCTTTGCTCTTGTTTTTTAACCTTAGTGGACTGTATAATTCTGCCAGTGACCGCAATAAATCACCAAAATTTCCCTACTCTCGCCGAAGGAACCCGTCTGGTGGCAGCGAGAATGAGCCTGGGCAGCCGGTTCGGAGGAGGTAAGAGCCTCGGGATTAATTACTGTCAGCTCCTCTGTGTAGAAACCTGAGATCCTGGGTGCTCAGTGTTCAGCTGGGTCCTAGGAATGGGGCTATTCCAGGGGCCAGTTGTTAGTCAAAAAGAGCACCTGGGCAAGAATACCACAGCGGTTTCAGTAAAAGAAGCTTTGGTCAGGTTGTTTACCTGTGCGCTGTTCTGGGAAAATGATGTTAAACATGTGAAAAGTTTCATTATTGGCACGTGCAAGATTCCTTTACTTACTGGAGCTCTTTTTGCCTGATGAATGAGAGCACTGATGGATTTGCTTGCTCGACAGTGAGCTTCCAAAGCAGTATTATAAGTACATTTCTTTGCTTTAGCTGCCCCAAGGATTACAAAGATGAGCGATAAAGCTGTCTTGAACAGTCCATATGTGAACCACTTTGCATTAGAGAGGACACCAGCAAAAATACAACTATGTGGCACTTTCAGTTGGTACAAGCTGAACTGAATGACTTGGAGGAGTAAAACAGAATGGGTGGAGATTATGTGCTGCATGTCCTTGAGCATGTCCAAAAAACAAATTACAGGGACAGCTCTGAAGCAATAGAGTATTGAGAGACTCTGTTACCTGGGATGATTTGTTGTTCTGAGAAGCTCCTTTCATCTCTGGGGCACCCTGCCTGTTTCTGTGATCTGTTATGAAGCATAGACAAACACAGATACTGTGCCATATTCATTGCAGTCTTCTAGAACTGCCTTAGGAGCCAGCAGATGAGAGTTACACCTCTTTCTGACAGCTCTGAAATAAGCACCTGTTTGGCTTCAAAGTCAGAGCTCGCAATGGGTCTCTGACAATGCAGCTATATTGATGAGGAAATCTAATTTGATGTGAAGCTTTTATCCTTGTCTGGTTTCTGAACTGCTTCAGACCTTTTATCTGCCATTAGCTGTCTGGGACAGGAGAGAAGAAACTCACCTATAGTGCATGCTTAGTGACCTCAAATAAATCAGTGTAGCTCTCAGGCAATGGAGTCATGTTTATTTGCTCTGTTGGATAGAGCCCTTGTAGGTGTTAACAGCAGTGTGTTTCCTGAATGGGTTTTGTCATGTTTTAACCTCAGCCAGGCCCCAGGCAGCCCCTCACCCCTCCACCAGCAGGATCAGGGAGAGAATCAGAAGGGTAGGAAGTAGAAACCTTGTCAATAGAGAAACAGTTTAACAGGGAAAAGCAAAAGCCACGCACACAAGCAGAGCAAACCAAGGAATGAATTCCCTGCTTCCTGTGGTTGAGCAGGTGTTCATCCATTTCCAGCAGAACAGGGCCCCATCACACCAATGGTGACTTGGGAGGACAAACCCCATCACTCCAAACATCCCCCCCTTCCTTCTTCTTCCCCACACTTTACACACTGAGCCTGATGTCACAATGTCTGGAAAATCCTTTTGGTCAGTTTGGGGTCACCAGTGCTGGCTGTGTCCCCAGCCAGCATCCCATGTACCCCTGGTCTCCTCCCCCGGGTGGCCTTGACTCTGGGCAATCCCTGCTCAACAATAACAAAAGCATGTCTATATGATCAACCCTGTGTTCAGCACAACCCCAGAACACAGCCCCATGCCTGCCTCTGTGAACAAAAGTAACTCTATTCCAGACAAAACCAGCTCAGGTTTTCTGATTGCTAGCTTAGTTGTCAGGAGGACTTGTTTGGCTTTGTAAAAACAAAAGAGCAGAGATGTGCAATGTCTCTCTCATACCAAGAAAAGAAAAGTGTTAGTGCACTGTGCAGCAGGAGATTGTTTTTGTCATCTGGGATTTAAATTGGGCTGATCTAGTCGGTGGACAGACAGTCATGCCAATAGAAAGTTTTCTCTTGGGCTACCACATGAACAAAATGTTTTTAGAAGTCTTATCTCTTATGTGGGACTGTGAAGACTGACAATAGTAGGTGGATTTTAACTTAATTATGCCTTCCTGAGTCTTGGTTTTATTCACGCACTTTCCTTTTCCAACTGTTAATAACAATAGCTGTGCTGTTTATGCACTCTTTACTGGAAACCACCAGGCTCTGCTATGATGGAAACAGTAGGAAACTCTAAAGGCCAGCATGCTCTGCTTAATTTTGCAAGTCAGGGGTTTGCAATGAGAGCTTGAATGGAATCATGCCTTCAACACTTACTGTAAAGGTGTCCTGAAAGGTTTAAAACAAGCACATGTCCTATTTTCTCTACCCGACATCATACTGTGAAAAAAAAAATCCATCAAAAGACTAAAACACTTTGAGTTGTTTTTAATGGGTAGTTCTGTGTATTTGTATTAAATAACTCTAAGACATTTCATTAAAACTTCCTTAATGTCACAGGAAAAATCAAAACAGTGGTGAAGATTCAGATTTAAAGCAAAGGAGAAGGTAAATATATCATCTATAGCAGCTGTGAAATGGTAGTGAAGGTACTGGTCATGATGCCATTTACTGCATTCCCTTCTTTCCTTCTTTCTCTCTCATATTCCTAAATGTATAAACGGTTTGTTGTGTTATGACCTTTTAATTTTTTATTTCTTATCTTTTGCTAAGATGTTATGTGGCACAGCCTCATCACTGCAGAGAGTCTTGCAGCATATGGTTACTATGTGAAGCATGTTATGAAAGTTTTCTAAGGGCTTGTCTGCAAATTGACAGTCAGTTTCAGAAGTTCTAGCTTTTGGATTTTGAATCTGCAGATTTGTTTGTCCTTCTCCAGCCTCCCTACCCACTTTTAATTAATCTGTTTTGCAAGCAAGTGTGCTATCATCTGACATGAATTGTTCTGCCAGAGGTAAGTGCAAAGGCATATGTAACTCCTGATGGCCTGCTTGCTGTCATGCACATTTTTGGTAGATTTTTTTCTTAGGCTTCTCCTCCCTGCCCCCATCTCCCATTTCAGACTTGACTAGCTGTCACATTTCAGATAAAATGCAGGTGCAAATTTGGGTGTGCCCTTCAACAGCTTCAGCTTTTGACATTTTTTTGCCACATCTGCTTGTCATGACTCTGTTTAGTGCTTCTCCTTGCCCCTGTTCTCCTGCTTGCACTGCTAGAGTAAGGAGACAGTGGGGTGCATTTGAATGTCAGAGGCTCCTGGAGCTTGGGAAGGAGGGGAGGCTCTCCCAGCATCTGAATCACTGCTGCTGCACGGGAAGGGAGCTCTGGCAGGGATACAGACATCTCAGGACAATCACAGGAAGCCAGAGAAAGTGCTCACATACTTTGTACTTACTATGAGATAACAATATTTTTTGGAAGGATGTTAGCATTACAAGCTGCCAGTGATAGTCCTGTGATAGATGTCCAGCCCATAAAACTGAGAAGATTTAGTTAAGCATCTCAGGTGAAAAAGCCTCAGTGCTCGGGAGGGACCTCTTCCCACAGATTTGTTATTGTGTATTGCAAAAGACCTTCATTTTCTCACAATTTGGCTATTCTCCTCTCATTTTAATCAGAAAAAGACTGTGCCAGAATGTGAGCTTTCCTCAGCCCTCCAAGCCCTGTTCTGAGCAGTATTTGTTGTGTCTTTTGTAAAACCGACTATGACTTTTTTCCTGCTCCTTATGCCAGAGTATATAGGTATTCTACCTGCAAAATATCAAATATATTACATGACGAGGAAAACAAGAGAATAAAGGACAAAAGGTACCTTAAAATTGTCAGAGATCAGGATGATCTCATGTGTTCCTGCACCTGATTTAGGAAACTTTTTCGCACTCATTTTTGGTATTTTATTCAGTTCAGTAAAAGATGATATTTAATATCCAGTGAAAGATGATATTCTGACAACAAGCATGAACAGCTGCCACTCAGCTGACATCTCAGGACCCTTCTGTGTCCCCACAAGTGCTTTCCTGACAGGGAACACAAGGGAATTCAATGTGCAATATACAAAAGGTGGATCAGATTTCCATTCCCGAAAAGTTAGAGAAAGGCTTACCTTGAGTTTGATCAAACTGGATGTTTTATCTTGTACTGCCACAGTGTGATTTTTGGCTGTTTTGGTACCTTATGAGATAACTTACTTAAAATACTTAAAGTAAAAAAACTTCTTGTCATACTGAAAAACATAGAAGAAAAGAGTAATGCAAATGACATGGAAGTGTTAAAGAATAGTGTTGCTTAAATGACTTATTAATGTTGATGTTAGTGGTGTACTTATTAAACATCTGATAAGACTGGGGTGGGGAAAGGTATACTTTTGGCTGTCTAAGTTCTGCTGCAGTCCTAGAGCATTTATTACTCTTCACTCTTCCAATGTGCTTGAGTGACTCTTTTTAACACCGTTCTTTAATCTTCCATCTTCCTTTGGGGTTACAATTTTCTGTAGTAACACACACTTTTTTATCCCCACTTTGAGTTCACCCGGTAAAGTGTGTTTTTAGCTGGCAATGTGGATAACCTGGCTTTAAATTATCAACGTGAAGTTTGGGGATGGGGATGTCACCAAAACTGCAGGAAAATCAAAAACTCTCCAACAACATTTTTAGTATTAGAGAATCAAGGCATTACTTAATTCTGGCCTGGATGTTGTTCTGACCAGGATGTGCAACAGAAATAATTTCATCCACACGTAGCCTGGATGTACAGGGGAAATAATTCCATGACACAAAGCTTTTACCAGATTTTTCACTAACTTTATACAGTCAAAACCCATAGAGATTCATTGGTTCAATGTTCATTGATTCCAAGTTATGTTGTTCTTAGTATTTGGTTTTCTGTTGGAAATGAATTTGTTGACCTCCCATGCTAATTTGGTGCATATTCTTATCTCTCCTTTCCCAGACCAAATGTCTCTGACCATGCCATGGCTGATGTTTAGAGTTGATGGTCATTAATGGTCGTTGATGGTTGTTATCTTTTGTGTATCTTCTGTGCTACTCCCAATCTGTTGAGATGTTAAGTTCATCAGGCCTTGGCTAATGGAACAATGCCCCAAAAAAAACTTCAATTCCCTTCCCCCAGGGCAAAGGTGAACAAACCTGACTAAAGCTATATATATTAAAAAAAATTAACTTGGTATCTTTTCCAACAGGGAGACGCTTCTTCTCTGGGGAAAATTTCACTTTGCCAAATTTATTCCCTTCAGGCAAGCTGGGTTGAACTGATTTTCCTAGACTTTAGCTGTCCTATTATTCTAAGACATTTTTGTTTGAGTTGGAGCTACTTGAGATAATGATTTCCTAATTTAGGAGAGAGGGGAGAATAGACTCCTTAGACAAGGAATTTAAAAGCTCAGCAATGTGATGAAGGTGACCATAATTCACTGGTATTCTGGAGAATTTCATGAGGCTCTCAGATGTGCCAGAGTGACATCTGTAGCAGCGTCTGGTTATTTAGTCCTAGTCCTCTTGAAAGCAGTGTGGTGTGTGCCTGACCAGATAGAACAGCTCCATGCTGCATCTGTACTGTTCCCTGGGATCAATCTTCTCTCATCCTTCTTGGGCTCTTCTTCCTAAGCCACTAGAACATGCAGTGAGCAAGTGCTGGTCAGCAACTTCCTACCTTGTCATTAAATGCTTCCCCTTACCTGTTACTTACACCTAAGGAACTGCTTTGTCTCATTGGCTTGTTTGAGGTGTAGTTTAACAAATATGTCCTCTTATGCATGTCAGCTATCAAAGAGCAAAAGAAAAGCCAGAGGCCATAAGAAAATACCAGTATCTCTACCAGTGTCATCAAGAGTTTTCCCTTTATACCTTCTATTTCATGGCCAGAGACCTCAGAAGAAAAGTTGTTTTCCATTGCAGCAAAACCATTACTGATTACAACTCCAGACAGCCTGAATCCTTGTAGACCAGCTCCTGTTAATATCAGTCAGCTTTCCTCATTAATCAGCTGGGCTGTCAGTATAGCAGAGAAACACATCTGTCTTCAGGGGCATTCTTGGAATCACAGAAAGGTTCCTGTTGGGAAGGACCTTTTTCAGATCATCAAATCCAACCATTCCAAGACCATCCCCACACTAGAGAATGAATGGTCCAAACCAGATTTTGATGAGAGTGCCAGTCCTTAGAACCCAGCCAATGGTACAGTGGCAGAGTCCTGGTTTCTTGGACCAAAGCCTTGGTCTGTCTGCTGCGAAATGAAATCACGGATTTAAGAGTCTAAGTGGAGAGGAGTTTGCCTGTAGCTAGTGCAGCCTTCTTTTTTCCATAAAGAGCAGCAACTAGTGTTACTGGTGTTTCTTCCACGCTGCCTAACATTCCCTCCAAGCAAGGTTGGGTCAAGTAGATTTTCCTAGACTTCAGCTGTCCTATTTTTCTAACACATTTTTGTTTGAGTGGGAGATATTTGAACTGATGATTTTCTAATTTAGGAGAGAGAGAAGAACAGACTCCATCGACTGAGGACTTAGAAACTTACAGGATGGAAGTTGAGGGGAATAGAAAATATAGATCTGCGAGCATTTTGCTGTGCCTGCAAACTAAGAATTCTGTATAATTTCTGTTGGTTGTACCACAATGTGCAAGAAGAAAAGATCCATACAGATTAGAGATGAAACATTTCACACATCCAAGAGACACATTGATGTGGCATGTACAAAAAGAATGCTGAATGACAAAATAATACAAATTTTAAAAAACAAATGAAACAGTGAAATTATTCAAAATGAAAATAGCACCCACCTGATACTTACTGCACTCCAGATGCCTTCCTTTTAATCCAGTTCTTCCCAATCATTTAGTGAGAAAAATATAATATGACCCTCAGGTATAGACAAAGCTTTCCAGAGTATTTTAATTCTGATTTTCCGAGTAATGTCTTTGCGGTCTTGTTCTTTCCTCATTTAGCACTGCAGTAATTCTTGTGTTAGTAGAAAAATTCATCCTGAGATGTTGCTTTTCTCTTCTCCAGGTCACGGTCCCGCTGTAACACCAGCAGTGGCAGTGAATCCGAAAATTCCAACAGAGAGCATCGGAAGAAGAGAAACAGGTGACGATATATTAAGTATTTTAGGCAGGGAGATGTGAAACACAGACAAATGGACATAGACTTTTCTCAGATAAACCTAGTAAGAAGGGATCTATCATATTTTATATATATAGAGTCCTCCTGAGGCAGCTTAAGACCCTTTTCTGAATAAGAAGAGTGATAATTGCCAGAACACGTCATTATAGTTGTATGCTATGAATGCTTGCCCTCCTGTTGCTTGGGAAGAGCTCAGTAATGAACCACAAGATCAAGTACAGGGCACACTTACAAAAGACTTGCAATATAAATGCAAATAAAATGGATAATGTCTTGATAATGATATTCTCAGCATATACTTTTACTTCACAAATTCAAGTGCAGATTTTTTCAAGCAGAAAATAAGCTGTTGAGAAATAAAAATATTTTTAGTGGATCTGAATCTCAATGTTGTTTTTAAATCCATGGATTTATTTGTTTAAAGATTTTGTTTTCCAAGATGTTAGCTGTGGGCCCAAACCCAAAATGTGTACAGCATCAAGTTTTAATAGGACAGCAGTAGTTCATATCAAGTGATCGCTAACAAGTCCTATTCTATTTTTCTTGTTACTGGCATGAAAAAGATGGCATAACTACTGACTTCCTATAGTTTCCCTTCAAAGCTGTATGTTTTATGTTGCAGTGGAGATAACAACATCCTAGAGGTATTTCTGAAAAGAAACTTTTTAAAAGCACAGAATTTCCTCATATTGCATAAACGGTGCAAGAGAAATGTAACTAGACAAAAGAAGAACTGTTTTAAGGCAAAGTTTCTAAGTTACTGTCTAAGCTGCATGAGCTGTCATAATTTCTCCTTGTCTTATATTCAGTGATAAATGATTTCCAGATCTCTGGAAGCTCTTAGAAATAATTGCATGCTAGATAGTGCTGCAGGAGTACACAGTATAATTACATTTTCAGCATGACTTGCAGTAGTTAAAGAAACTGTTAAAAAAGCATTGTGACACTCACATGGGATGGCAGAAAGCGCATCAGAGACATAAGATTTCTTTGAGGCTTACCTAAATTAGAGCACAGTCTTGTAAGGTGCTTGGCTAACAATAACCTAGTGTGCATGGAAGGTTTGTTTTCCATCTGCAGTTTAAATGACATGCTGAGTGTAGTCTCAGTGATCAGCAGTAAATGGTATTTTAAATCCCTTCCTCCCAGAACACTCTTGCCAGGTTTTTTTCCTCATGTGAAACTCCTTGTGCAGGAGCTCCACAAGCAAGTGAAAGAAATTAGAGACTGACCACAAGAATGTTTCTAAGAACTCCTAGTAATATAAAGACTGAATTGTAAGAAGGATTGAGTAGTGCCTATGATTTTTTGAAGAATGAAAGGGCCTCTACCAACCCTTCCTCACTTAATGGAAAAAAAATAAAAATAAAAATAAAAATCAAATTTTTTGTTGTTGTTTCTAACTTTTTCACATTTTCAGAAGTGTAATATACAGCAAAAATGTTAATGCTTCAGCTTCTTTTGCTCTTAAATGATCACTTGAAATCCAACCAGATAAAAAATTGTTATCAGTATTTGATTAAACAAGTACTAAATGAGCTGGAAGTCTAAGACATATTCCTTGTGAGCAGGTGCAGGAAAACAACCAGTCATAATGAATTTCTGCATTTTGTTAGCAGCCACAGCAGGAGCATAACAAGCTGAAAGGTCAGATGCACTGAGTAGCTTTCCTGTTTTCAGAAATAAGCTAGCCCTAGCTGGGTTAAATAGGACATTATAATGAGGCTTGCAACTGCTGTTACCCAAGTTTCTGCTGTTGCATGGACTAGTAACAATTTATTTCCCAGCACAATAATCAGGTCCCTGACACAGGAGAAACAGAATTGTTTTGTTTTATTGGAATAAAATGAGTGAATATTCACATTAACCAAAGAAATCTACTTCTGGTCATTGCAGAGTAGAATATATTGTTCACATGGCAAGAGATCACTGTGAACTATTTGCCAGAAGAGAACAAATTGTCAGAGAAAACCAGAAATGTAGGTGACAGCTTCTGAAGGTAGAACACAAGAAAAATCTTAGGGAAAATCATTTTACCTGACCTCAATTTTTGAGACTTCGCTCCGTTATACGAATATTTTCTCTTAAGCAAATGTTCATATGAAAGTGAAGAAAAACCTGTGATGAGTGTATTTCATTCACAGAAGAAAAGCATTTGCATTTTCAATTCTGTGGTCAAAATTTATTTTTTATGTAGATAAAAGGATATTAAAGGAGCAGACAATGTGCACTGGAGCACAATTTCCTTCCTGGCTACACTGATTAGAATCAGAGAGTGACTGAATGGTTGAGGCTGGCACAGACCTCTGGGTGCTACCTGGTCCAACCACTGCTCCTGCAGGGCCACCAAGAACCAGGTGTCCAGGACCCTTCCCATGCAGCTTTGAAAACTGTAATGGGCTTTCAGTACAAGTGCAACAGTTTTTATTCAAAAGTACGTTTAAATAGAAATTCAAGATTTGAGCTAAACTTCTTCCAATTTTTTTGTTCTGTTTTGGTTTGGTTTTTTGTCATTTCTGTCACCAAAAATCTAAGAGATTTGCCCCAAAATTATTAAAATTTGAACATTTCATTCAAATAATATATTTCATGTAGAGATTGCGGTACCTCGGTCATCTTTTACCATGTTAAAATTGAGCATACGACCTTTCTTTGCAGCTGGAAAATGTATGTTTTATTTCTTCGTGTCTCCATCTAGTCGAGTTCTGCTGTGGTGCAACACTGCTTTGGGTGTGCTGACACTGCTTGTTTTAATAGCTGTGATGCTAACTTTATATATTTAGATTTTTGGTATCTTTGTGCAAGTGACTGCTGTGTGTGGGAGGCAGTTGGTGGTGTCTATACCATATGGGAAGATTGCTGTTTGCACAAATTGGATTATTTGGGATGAAAATCACAACTCATTACTTGTTGCTGTGTGAGTCCTACTAAATCCTTACATAGACATTTATGTTAATACCTGTCAGCAGATTACAGATTTTAAAAGATTTGCCTAGAAATCAAAACCTGAGGTTGCAGTCTTCTCCAGATGCTTCATACCATTTGGTAGAGTTGTGGCTGTTTACAGTAGTTGGGGATTGAGCTCAAAATTCATTATGCATGTGAGAGAAGATCTGATTAAAGGAAAAGCAGAAGCTTGTGTAGCTGGTTTAGCCTGATACAATTCCAAACTCAAAGAGAAAAGTACATCTGAAGTGAAGAGCAACAACATACTTTGCATTGCCTACATCTCCAATGTAATCCCTTTATCTCTGTTGGCTTCTTTGTTTGTTTTACCTGTCAGTCTTCCCCTCTGGCTTCTCCAGTATGCCAGTCATACCATCTGATCAGAAAATCCACAGTTGGGTGAAACTTTCCAGGGATGTTTTGAAATCCCTGCTGAATTTTAAATTCACTGCTGTGACCAAACATTTCCATTTGCCCCACCACCTTAGCACTTCATCCCAGCAGTTATATGTGCAACCTCAAAACTGTGGGAAGCATCTGTGGAATATTGGCCAAACACTGCCTGGCTGCCTGGAGGGTTGTGGCATTGTGGAATTACTGTAACCTGCTAACAAACATGCTGAGTTGTCAGGATTTTGATATTTGGCTCAATCCATAATGAATTCCATTAATGAATTCATTGATTTTAAGGAAACCAAATTAAAAACAAAAAAAGAGAAGAATTAAAAGGCATAGCATGCCATTTAGATCACACAAGCCATGACAGGGACCAAAGCCTCGGGGTGGTGCGGAAGGAGTGCCATGGAGATCTGCATGCATCCTGAGCTTTGTTGCAGGGTGATTCTTCTGAGTGGGGACTCACCAAGGCAGTTTTTCCCTGGATCCTACGAAGCTGCATGCTGCAGTAAAGTGCTTGTGAAAGTTGTAATAATAAAACTTTTTATCACGATGCAGGTCTCCCATTTGGTGAAGATGAGGTAGAGTGCACTATGTAAACAGGGAAAAAATTCCAGGTGTTCGGCTTGGGCTGGGAAGAAGAATTCAAGTTGTGGGTCTGTCCTTAAAGGCATGGATTGTTACATTTGCGGCTCATGCTATTTCTAAATAACAAATCAGCGAGTTTTCTTTTGTATAGTTCTTACACTGTACTGTAGTTTGGGAACTTTCGCTAAAATTTAGCAAGATGAAAGGTTAACTACAGCATTGCAGGAGCTGGATTTTTTTTGGCGGGGGGCGGCGGAGAGGGGGAGGAGTGGGGAATACCCCATTGCTTCTCAGAGCATCCTGAGAGTCCTTAGACTAAACTCGCGGCACCCCTTGGCAGGTTACGGCCGGAGAATGACATGGTGGACTCGGCTCCGCAGTGGGAAGCGGTGCTGCGGCGGCAGAAGGGGAAAACCCCGGCGGACCCGAACTACCGGCGGTCCCGGCACAGATCGCGATCGTATGTAACCCCACACCCTTTGATGTGTAAATTCAGGCTGTTGAATCATGTCAAAGGAGCGGGAGAAGTATCTCCAGCGTGGTGGTGGCGCTCAGCTGCTGAGGAGCAGAGATTTTCACATTTTCATAAAGTATTCCCACAGTAGCAGATTTGTCTTCATGGTTAAATTGGCTTTGTTTAGTGATTTGAATTTTAGGGCACAAATAACGCAGAGAGAGCTTTGTAACAAAGCTGCTAAGAAACTCTGTCCATCACCTGGGAAAAAGTCCTGGGTGGTTCTGTGGCTCATTGAACATCAGTTCTGTAATGAGTACAGTGACTCCTTTTTTTCTGGGCAGCAACTCTGCAGAAGCATTGAGATTTTACTTAATAGCTGCAAACATTTTTATGAAATACATGCACACCTGTTTAATCATATAATATCTGCAGTGGTGAAAGCAGCTGCTCATGTTTCCATGTCAAATTATCCCTGACAAGCAGCAGTCAGTGATATGTATTGCATCCTGATGTCAGGATTTCCATGGTGGAGTTGCACTGCCATGCACTGCTGCTCCTGCTTACTATCTGTTCTGACATGAAGTTATCAGCTTTTGAAATTAATTTTCTCAAGCTAATGAAAATGTTGGTTTCCTTTAATTTACATTTTTCTTCTAAAATGGCCTGATTTTGAGGCATACACTGTTTGGTATCACTGAAACCATAGTCAGCATTGAAGTTTCTAGCATTAAAATCCACTTGGGTTCTGTTTTCAGTTGCCCGGGTTGCTAGAACTCATCACTGCCTTCAGTTTTATAGTGCAGAGTTTTATTTCTTTTTGAGGAATAGAATTTACCTTTAAAAGTCCAAATATTGGAACTTCTACTTTAACAGGCTTTGTAACAGACTTGTTCACTTTCAGCTGCACAAAAGTTGCATGTTATTAGGTGTAATGGTACAATGATATCTTACTAAAAAATCTGGAACGCTAAAGCTCACTTGCGTGGAATACAGAAAATGAAGTTGATTAAATTTGGTTTACGTTTGTTTTATTATATACAGAAAGTGCTGTAAACTAGGAAATGTACTCAGTTAATAATGGTTAGATTAAATTTGTAGCCAACGTTTCTTTTTTACCCACAGGCCAGGTAAATCCCATTGTTTGGACAGCACGGGTTCCCTCTTGTGGTTAACTTAACTTATGAAATGGCTTCGATTTTCCAGCACAGTAATATTCTGAGTTATATTTCATTTAAACTACTTCTAGCAAAAGATGTTAAGCATCTAACTTAATAAATAAAGGTCCTAGAGAAAGCAAAGAAATGAAGAAGTCTTGAATATTTTGGAAGGCTTCTCATTTCCTTTTGCTATTCTTTTTACTATTCATGTGTTTCTCCTTTTTATCACACTCTCAAGTTGAAAAAAACCCACAAAAACAACAAAACAAACAAACAAACAAAACAAAAAAACAAACAAAAACCCCAAACAAACAAACAAACAAAACAAAAAAAACCCACCCCACAATGAAATAAGCCTAAACTAAGTTTAAAAAATTAGTAAAATGCATTTAACTGTTAACGTATAGTACATTATAAGAGAATGCATTTAATTTAGTTTGGCTCAGCTGTTTGTTTCCTTGACTGGATACAGGTCAGAAGAAAAGGAAACATAATTCCATAGGTTATGGTTGTTTTGGTTTTAAATGTTGTCAAATGGTCATTTCAACTTGCCCATTTAAATTTAAAAATTGATACAAAACCTTAAATTTAGTAGAACAGGTAATTCTTTCACAGTAAGTCCATTATTGCACTTGTAACCAGAGTTTCCCTTTGCATATGTGAAGTAGTAGTTGAAATGTTTGTTACTGTGCCTGGCACAGTGCATTTCATTTGTTTGATAATGAGTAATATTAATCATTTGTGGTGGCAAGGTGGTGACTCCTTGGTCTTGGGAATAAAAGTATTTGACAGGAATTTGACCTTTCTTTCTCCTCAAGGAATCAGCAAATGCAGAGAGCTCCCAGTTCTAGTTCCACAGGATTTATTTTCAAGAGTTCATGTAAAACATCTGTGTAGCCAAAGGGCTTTTTCTAATTAAGAAAAATGGCCATAAAATTCCATGGCTATTTAATTTTAGCATTTGTGACTCAAACTAAAATACTAATAAGGGTGCAGATGCAGGCACAAAAAATAATGTAGAGCTTATTAGTGTGTAGAGCTGTTCCAGCTTGTGCTAACAAAATAAAAAATAAACAGAAAACCCCCACGAGATTCATCACTTACGGGGAATTCCCATTAGATTTCTAGTGCATTAGAGAAACTGATTAGCATGCAAATTGTCCAGAAGGTATTGATTCAGTTACTGAGATAGGACAATCTGAGTTCTATATATCAAAACTGCGAGTTCTAAAAAATTCACAGTAAAAAAGATGAAAACAAAGTAAAAGGAGGATTGTGACCTGGCTTTGAAGATTTAACAGAAGAATTGCTTTGTTGCTGGCTCTTAAGAGCCATACAAACCTGAATTTCTTATCCAGTGTATGCAATACCTACGTTTCATCTTACATTTCACCTTTCTTTTTGTAAGTTTTCCACCATTATACTTTCAAAGGAAGCAGGAACAGGCCTTTGGAAAGAAAATGCCTTAATTAAGTTACTTTATCTGCATCATATTTCTTTATATTCTTTGGTGGGGAGCTAACTTGAATAAATGCTGTAAGGTTATTCCAATATGGTAACACTTCTTAAACAGATGGAAAATAATTAATTGCATTATGTGAATTCTAAGAGAAGTTTGCTCTGAGGAATCATTCTATTTAGCCCTTTTTTCTTGTTTTTTGTTGTTTTTTTTTTTTCCCCCATGGGATGCCATACTGCTAAATTGGTATTGTACAACAAAGTCTTTATTAGTAGTGTAATTGCAGGGACGGAAAGAGGGAAAATGGCAGAGATCACAGAGCAAAATACCTGTAACTGGTCACAGAAAGCAGGAGGCACAGTTTCTAGAAAGTGGAGAAATGAAGATGTCTTCTTATTTAACTACTCTCTTTCCATGCTGCCCCACAAATTAATATTTCTTACTGTTGGTGAGGCTTCACACGATGCTTTGTGATACTTGAGACTTTAGGCCAGGTTCTGAGCTGCTGTATTTCCATGAATAAGTAAAAGCCATGAGCTGATCAAATGGGTCAGTGGTGTGCACAATACCCTGCTTTGTGTGGGTCTTGGGTTAGGGAGCGACCTTGGGGCTTTGCCTCCTCGGGCAAACTAGGGCTTGTAAGCATGACAAAGCCTCCCTGGAGAAGCTGGCATTTTCCAGGGAGCTTTCACATCCCCCACTGTCTGATTATTCAGCCTCAGAAGAGGATGCCTATCTTTCCAGCCCCAGGGTGAATGCAGGGTTTGCAGCTGCTATTTTGTGAGCAGGAAGCTTCATGGGAGCAAAAATCGATTCAAAACTGAGGGGCTGAAAAATGCTGTTAAATGCCACTGCATTTGCTGCATCAGGGAGTTAAAAGCAGCATGGACAGATGCAATAAAGAGAAGTAAATGCAAGAAAGGAGAAGGAGTATTAGGAGTATTGTATTTAGCCCTTTCTTCCTTTCTTTTTTTTTTTTTTTTTTTTCCCTATGGGTGCCATACTGCTAAATTGATATTGTACAGCAAAGCATTTATTATTAGTGTAATGGCAGGGATGGAAAGTGGGAAAATGGCACAGATCACAGAGCAAAATACCTGGAGCTGGTCACAGAAAGCAGGAGGCACAGACAGAAGTGAAAATCAGAGAAAAACTAAATGCTTTATAATAAACAGAAAAACACAAAGCTTTAAAAAGTTCTGAACACTGAGAAAAAATGGGCTGTAAACCACATGTACGGTAGCTGTTGCCATCACGAGGAGATGGAAGGGACAGCAGTTTGTCAAGGATGGGAATCATCCTGCTTGGAAGGCCTTGGAGCCTGAGGTGGTTATGGATTAATGAATTTTAACCCTACTAGGGAAACACAAATGCTTGGTTGTTCTTCACCCTTTGGTCATTCTCTGGTGTTTATAAACCAGTCAAGTAGTATCTCCTAGTACTCCCACTCCTATAAAATCTAAAAAGTGCCCCAAAACATTACCATCCCAAAATATTCTGCCTTTGAATTTGCTGTGTAGTGTTTACTGCAATATAGATGTCCCTGAGCATTAATCCTAGGCTGAAGTCTGGAAATAAGTCACACATGGTAGTGGTGAAATAAGAAAACAGTTAAACTCTTAATGGTAGAGAGCAGTTTGAAATTGATACGTGTCTGTCTCTGGGCAGGGGAGAGCCCATTTAGAGGTGCAAAATGCAGATCTCTGCTGTTCTCCTTGATCTGCATCTAAATTTGGATTATACCCCTCCCAAATCATCTTTGAATATGATAGGCCTTTTTGTCTAAGAGAAAAAGAGATCAGGCTGTAAGACCTGTGGTGTAAGACTTAGTACTTGAGAAACTTTGGGCATGTTTATATGTGCCATATGTTTCTAAAAGTTCATGTCTTAGATGACATGGAACAGTCTAGCTGTTGACACTGAGCTTATATAATGACAATGAAAAGACTCATCTGATCTCTCCATGCAAATGTAATCCATGCCACTGTCTAAAATCTCTGCTTAATCTATTACTCTGAATGAGTTTGGGAGAATTCTAGGTGCAATTTAAACAACAGCAGTGGTTTTGAACTAACCTTGTAATAGAAAAGGAAAAGGAAAAATAAAAATAAAGGAGTACCAGTTAGAAACATTTATTCTGTGATTCAGTACAAAATGCAAGACATGCCCCTCAGGCTTGTTTTGCTACATCTCTAATTCTACAACAGGGAGATTACCATTTTTGGTAGGTTCTTTGCACCTGAATTAAATACTTGCTAAAGTATTTAGGTGCAGGAATAGACATAGTTGCTGGTTTGATTAGTTTGTTGGGGGATTTTTTTTTTGTACTGGACAGCAAAAATAAATAAATGGAGCAGAAATCCTTTTTGGAGATGGCCAGAAAGAGAGAGGCTGCACTGCAGCGGAGCCACAGGTCTTTACTGGCGTCCACTGGGAATGGCTGGGATTACTGGCATGTGGCCTGTCCCTCCTTCTGCCCACCAAGGGCTCTGCAGCCACAGGACATTTCTGAGGGCCTTTTTCAGAAATGTTATTCCAAACATGTTGTCCTTGAAGGGATAAGTGTTGGCAGTGATTTGGCTTGGGGAATTCTGTTGTTGTTTATATTTTATGTACACTCTTGCTGAAGGCTGGTGGAACTGGAATTGTGATTGAGAGCCTGTCGTTCAAGAAATGACTTTTCAGTTGAAATAAAGCAATGAAGTTTAATGCATTTTCTGAGATAACAAACCTTAAAATTGAAGTCACTGGTGGATTACATTTATCATGATTTCTGTGCAGGGTCTGTGCTGTTAAAAGTTATTTGAACAGCAACATGTCAAATGATGGTTGTAACAGCTGAGCCTTTGTTGTCTTTGTTGATATTTATAGGAGAAGCCCAGATGTTCAAGCTAAAGAAGAATTGTGGAAACATATTCAGTAAGTATGGTCTTTGTAGGGTCTGAGAGATGCTTGGTTTGCTTTTAATGTAGCTATTCAAATCCCCTCCACTGTGGTGCTACGCTGATTTAATTTCAGTAACTAATGTATATGTTAATGACCTCCTGTGTGTAGAAGATACTCAGGTAACTGAGTGCACTGAATAAAGATGACCATTGTATGTAAATGATTTATTGAAGAGCAATACATAATTTTAGAGATTTAGAGATTAGATTAGAGCCTGTGTGGCTTCCAAAATGTCAATACCAGCACTTTCAGCATGACACCTCATTACCCTTATGAAGATAATTAGCAATTCCAAAGCATATTCACTGTTTAGCGTGCAGAATGTTCATGATATGGTGAAGCAACAAGATCAGGTTTGCAGGGAGGTGAGAGGAAGGTGGAACAGGTTGCAACATGCAGTTGAAGCAGTCAAGGTGAAGTTACGTTTATTTCAAAATAGGTGTCCTATTTTGATGTCAAGATAGCTTCAGGGCTGACAACAGCTTGTTTTAGTAAATCTTTTTAGCCCAATATAATAAATATTTTTGCACCTCACAGTTACTGTTACTTTTTTTACTTTTCCTAATCCTTTATAGGAAGGAGCTTGTGGATCCATCTGGCCTATCTGAGGAGCAATTGAAAGAAATTCCATACACTAAAGTAGAGTGAGTTTATGTCAGAATTTTTTTGTGAATATAAAAGCCCACTTTTCTTACTTTACCGTGAACCCTGTCCTACTGAAATAGGAATGGGTTTACACATAATCTATAAGCTCATATTTTTTCCAAATACTCCCCTAGGATGGGTTGGGTGGGGGTACATAATAATCTTAAAATCGAAGATTTTTCCTTTTCAAAATAAAAAAAAAAAATCATCATAATCTCTCCTAGTCTCTCCCACACACTCATGAACCTGTCTATATTTTCTATCTGCCTCCCTGTGCTAGTCATAAATCTTTCTTATATTATAAACTACAGAATCAGAAAGAAGTGAATGCAAACAAGAAAATCTGCTTTTTCCTGAGCTTTTTCTTTGTTTTAAATATTCTGATCATCCAAGGCACTCTTTGACCTCTGCAATCCCTTCCCTGGCTTGTCATGGGCAGCTGCCAGGGCATAGCTATTTCCTTAAGAACCAACATCCATTTCACTGTGATAATTGCCCATTTGGGATTCCACGTGTCAGTGCAAGCAGCTGAATGTGGCACAAATGGGATCCTGGGTTGCATTATAATGTGCTTCCAAACACCACTAGGCAGAAAAGGCTGATGTTAAGGATGTATAAATTAATGCATTCTTTATTAAAGTTTCATTCTCAAATATGGGCATGCCAGTTTGTGGCCTCTGCTCTCCTAAAGCACTGAACTTGAATTCCAGGCGCAGACTTCTAAAAGAAGCCTCAGCCCTCGACATTCAGTCATTTAAATGCAGCCAGTGCAAGAAGCTATCTGTTACACTTTAGTAAGAAGTGGGAGGACCTCTCAGTCTGCAGCTGAATTTATGTTTTGTGCCAAAGATCTGGTTTACCAACCCCCTGTTGTGAGCTGTGTGTCTCTCTCAGGACTCAAGGCGACCCCATCCGCATCCGGCACTCGCACTCCCCTCGCAGCTACCGGCAGTACCGGCGGTCACAGTGCTCTGATGGGGAGAGATCTGTCCTGTCTGAAGTGAAGTATGTGAGCATGGTTATTAGCACTGAACTAGTCCAGCACAGCCCTAAAGTTGTTTAGAAATCATGGTGGTAAGAAGCAGCATAAATGTGGCTTGTTGGTGGCACAGAGTTCAGGCAATCCCCTAAATAGTATATGTTCAGAGCTAAACATGAATGAAACAACTCAAAACCATTTATGGTCTGTTCTCAACCACAGTGGCTTTCTTGATCCATTTAGAATGAGGAAAAACTGAAAAGGCTGAAATAAACCTGTATTGGTCTTTAGTGGTGGATCATGAAGTTGCTTAGGGGATGAGAATTCCTGAGTTGCTTTCCAGATAACTTCATCCTTGATAGAGTTGTTATCTCTGTTAGCTCTGTAATTTGTTCCATGAGAACTCCAGTACAACCCACAATCTGTGGGTGGATCAATCTTTCCTAGAAGACTGAAGAATACTTATTAATGGAAAAGCAACAGCCCCATTCTCAGTTGCAGCAAGGCCATAAAAATATGAAAAACAGTTCCCACCTCAAAAGCTAGTTTCAGCTGGATAGCACCCTGAAGGAGATGTGGCACACCCGTGATTTCAGGTGAGACTTGTCTTTGCCATGAGAGTGGCGGGGCCCTGGCAGAGGTTGCCCAGAGAATCTGTGGCTGCCCCATCTGTAGAAATACTCAGGGCCAGGTTGGATGGAGCTCTGAGCAACCTGGGATAGGTTGTCCTATAGGTGTCCCTGCCTATGGGAGGAGGTGGAACTAGATGATCTTTATAGTCTCTCCCAAACCAAACCATTCTGTGATTCAATGATGTTATATCAATTTGGGCTGATTCTGAAGACTAGGAAGAGATAGGGATGGGATGAGATGGGATGGGCTATGCCCTGAACGTGCCCACAGAGGATCAGCATGACAGCTTTCAGATGTCCCAAGTCAGGTTACAAAAGCCTTTTAGATCTATAGAGCAGTCTGTGTCAGTTTCATTGCTCTTCTTCTGCAGAGTTATAGTGTACTTCATTAATATCTGTTTTGTGGTATTATAATTCCAGCGTCAAAACTGATCTGGTCCCTCCACTGCCTGTTACACGATCTTCAGATGGGAAAGGTCCCAGCATCCAGCTGATTCAACAGGTTAGTGATTGTACATCCTTTGCAATTTTCCTTTTTATTGGACGGAGAAGTGGGGCTCTATTCTTATTTAAGATGATCTTTGTTTCTCAGTGAAAAATAAAGATGAGATTTTTTTCAGCAGCAGCGGAATTGAATTTTTGTATTTTAGTTACATTTATACTTTGTTTGTATTCCAAAATAAATACAGTTCTGTAGCATATGTCCCTGTGAACACCTGCCTCTGCTGCTGGAGAACTCTTTCCCAATCTGATGCATTCCTAAGGTGCATCTCTGCTCCTCCCAGAGGGAAAACTGACTTTTACAGCTTCTTGAATTATGCCATTGTAATCACATCATTCATTCACCTCTTTTAGAAGTTGTCTGAAGAGTTTTGTTGCTTGGGCTTGAAACAGTGTTTCTTCTTTTCGTCCTTTCTTTTTCTTTTCCCTTTCCTTTCCTTTCTTTTTCTTTTCCCTTCCCTTCCCTTCCCTTCCCTTCCCTTCCCTTCCCTTCCCT
>JAODKT010001842.1:56933-84369 GCA_027576195.1 Cossypha heuglini | reverse complement strand
GTAATTAAAATTTTAGATACCAATCATCAAATCCTGGCACTAGCTGTTAAGCTTTTGAAATTTTTAAAGAAGTTTTAAAAAACTACTTCTCTTGGTCTCACACTTCAATGGCCCCTGAGCAGATCTCCTGAACAGATGGTATCTTCAGGGAATGTAATCCCTAATAAAAACACTAAACTTTCAAGTACATCCCATAATGACATGCTGGATCAGTAAAAATTAATTACTCTTGTCTAAACCTCCTTCTCTCTTGACAAACAAAAAACAACTTTACACTTAGAATCAGTAACATGGTTACATTCAGTATTATAAACTCAGACATTGTGAGATTCAAAATTTAAACATTTGTTCTTCTGATAAATCATGTTAAATCTTCCTAGAAGAATAAACAGCAATCCCAATTATGTCAAGAGTATTACACTCCAAGATACGCTGAAGTACCACACGATGTAGCTGGTCAAGGTGATAATAAACCAAACTTGCCATTCTCTATGTCAGATAAACACCTTTCCTGCTATTTTTAAACCTAGGTTTGCTGAATTTCTACTTTTTAAATTTCTTCTTTTGCTCACCACAATACAAATCTCAGCCAAATCTATCTCCAAATATTACAGGAGACCATGGTTTAAGTCATCACATCCCAAACACTTAGCAGCTCTTAGGCTTTATTTCATCCAAAGGGGTGCACTGGTATCCCAACAATAACACAGAGGAAGTCCGAACTCTGAAACAGAAGCAATGTTACTGAAGCTTGGGAAAGACAGAAATTCTGAGAAGAGAAACATAAATCTTTATTTTTTGTCTATATAAACATTACCAGACACTGCCACAATGCAGTTAAATGCCCTCTGTTGTATTACATGGAGGCTTAATCATCCATCTTTCGAATAGTTTTTTGTTTCTTAGGGAGGAGTGTTTGCATAGATAGGCACTGCTCTCAGGCTGGTTCCAACAATTCTTCCTAAGGAAAAAAAATAAACACACAATGTGAGACTGGACACATGTAGCACAAAGCTCTTTTCAGTAACATCCTCTAAATCCCTAACACTCATACAAGGTCACAAAGACGAGCTTCTCTTCATACCTTGGGCAAAAAGCAAAAAGGTAAAATTTGCCAATCTAATTTTCTGCTTGCAGAAGAGGTGTTTTACTCACCTAAGCAAGAATTCAGATGGTAACTAAAAGCTGGTGGCAGCAATAACGCTTTCTGGCTGGAAATCAACAGAAATTTCTGCAGTACTAACTCATACATAGGACTATGCATTAATAAACGCTCTGGGAGCAGTAAGCCAATAATATACAATTTAATAATTTTATGCTGGAAAACAAGCAGCAGCCATGTTACAGGACACATTACTAATAATGGATTACATGAACATTTTGTGTCCCAGGTTCATACTAACAGGTTCATACAAAGAGTGCCCACCTTACTCTTCAGCCCTGCAAGAGTCCTCAGTGCCTGGGGTGCAGAAGGTATGGATGGATTTCACAGGCTCATTTCCTACCAGCACCAGTGGTAAAGGATTCAGTGCATCTGTGCTGCTCAAGCAGATTTTCACATTTCATTGATAAAACTTTCTGGTGTTACTATTTTCAACTGCATCACGGCCAACTTGAAGGAGTTTCGTCACTTCACTGAAGAGTAATTATATTTTCTCCTGAAAAAAATACAATCCAAACAAAAACTACAGTGATGTAGTACTGGATCATTCTTAGAGCAGGTTTCCCGCACTAACCTAGAAGTTCCCAGCTTCAGAGAGTTGGATTACTTACCCTTGGGTATGTAGGTTACACAAATCACAGTCTAAGCAACAATGAATGATTTGATAATGCAAGCAATTTTCATTAACTTCTTGTTTGTAATAATGAATTTTGGGCTGACTTGCACTACTCAGTTTTTCAATAGCGTTGGCTTTTCCAAGACTTTACAGTGAAGCAGTATCTGGCATATGAGATGCTAAGCTTTCATGTTTTGCCAGTCTTTTTAATATTTTCAGTTCTTGTGTTCTGAATTGCTCCACAATCATATCCCTAAAAGCAAACATGAGAAAGCATGTCCTTGTCCTGGACTCACTGGCAACTACATACTGATTTAACAAGCCAGCCACACCAAACTTTTTATTTTACAGCTTCCACTTTGTTCTTAGCAAAGCCATCAGCCATCAGGCTGATATCACTCTCACTGTTAATTTCCGCTCTGAAGTCACTGTGCCAAACCTCCTCCTCAGCAGAAAGCCTGCTTCAGTGCAAAAGCAGGATACAGGACAGAGCTGGACAAAGAATTATTGTTACTCACAGTTGTGCAATCAGCACTTGATGCTTCTTCCCACATGCCCTTCTCATGCTCAGAGGCTTTCACCACATGGGGCTATGTATCTCTGGGAGATCCTGAACTTCCAGCAAAATACAGCAAAACCTGTTAGAAGCATTCCTAGCATTAAGCATTCTGGCAGGAATCTGACAATATCAAAGTATACTTTACACTTTCAAAAGGGCATCAAGGAAAGCACAGGAAAAGAGTAGACAGCACATAATTCAATACTGAATAACAGATCCACAAGTCTACAAAAACAAAAACACATTTTTTTCATCTTTACGAAGATTTTAATCTTTTCCATACCTGAGTACTAAGCTGTAAATAAATATCTTTTTACAACAGAAAAACTAGAGGCACAGTGGGAAACCTAGAAAGTTATGTATTAATTACTTGCAGATGTAAAGATCATGACAAACAGGACAGCTAAACGATGCTAAAAGTGGCCATTATAACTTCAGCTTTTCCTCTGTTAATAACTGTCACTTTCTCCACTTTAAAAGACTGAAGAATAAAATCTACTATGTAGCTGCTCAACGGTACTATTTCTACAGGCTTTTTGTCCTTGCAAAAACAGAGAGGAGGAAGGTACATAACCAGCTCCCTAAACCAGTTCGAGCAAGAATTCCTGTTTGCCTTTTTTGACACCACATCCATTCTGGGCAGGAATGAATGGGCAACACAAAGGCCAAGGCTTAAGTATGGGAACTCTTTACCTCTGCAAAATTAAATTCACAGCTTATGAAAAAGAGCACTTAATCAGCTGACAAATATTTCAAAATTCACAATTCAATAATATTTTACACAGAGCAAACATCTGATAGGAAAAGCCAAGAATACCACGCTCTTGGGGCATCTTTTGGTCATGCTGGTGCATGCTCCCGCCAATGACCAATTTCCACTGCTTTCATCCGGAAAAAAAAAAAAAAAAAAAAAAAAAAAGCAAAGAAAAAGCAAAAAAAAAGGGAGAAGACACATTTGGAAGAGCGACGGAGAAACACAAGCAGTTCAAGGAGTCAAGAACGACGTACTAGCGGTAATTTCGTACTATACGTACGATTTCGAGGACAGGCAGCCCCCGCTCAGCCCCGGCCGCCCCGCCGCTTCCGCCGCACCTCCCGCGGCGTGAACCATCCCTCCCGGGAGAGGGGGGAGACATGCCGTGCGCCGCCTCCTCCCGCAGCGCAGCGGGCCGCTTACTGAGTCTGCCACACGCGCCAGGCTACGCACTCCGGCATCCAGGTAGAAGGAGCCCAGAGCAGGCGACTCTGCCCGGGAAAGCGGCCGGGGTGCAGAGCAGCATCGGCTCTCCCCCCTTTCTCAACGCGGCAATGGAGGCACTTCAGAAAGGCAGACAAGGTGTCGTATCCCGCTGTCTGCGCATGCGCAGTGCCGCGCCCGCCGAGGCGTGTGGGGGCTGTGGAGGGGAAGTTGCCGATGTTTCCTGTTCCTTTTGGAAGCTCCCGGTGTTCTCCGGGCCTTTGTGGGGGGCCGTGGTGTTCCTTGTGC
The DNA here is from genome assembly GCA_027576195.1 of Cossypha heuglini. Classification (NCBI taxonomy): domain Eukaryota; kingdom Metazoa; phylum Chordata; class Aves; order Passeriformes; family Muscicapidae; genus Cossypha; species Cossypha heuglini. The sequence goes on along the minus strand of JAODKT010001842.1, from coordinate 80,546 downwards.
CTCGGGGCGAGGAGGCTGCGGCGGGCGAATTCCCGGGGTTTCCTTTGTATTTTCAGATGCAGATTTCGGTGAGGTGGCTGCACGTAAACACCGCCATGTCGTGTACCGCGTGCTCGCGGTCGCGATGCCTTGAGGTTGAATTGTCGGCCCCCAGGCTGAATTCCCCTCGCCTTTTGTAAACAGAACCAGTGCCGTCACATAACTCATACAGTAGAAGCTGCTTAATAAAAGAATTCAAGAATTGCGCAAGGTATCACGGAAATAAACATGCATTAGGCGGGCCGAGAATTACTTTGTGTGTAAAAGCTCTGACCTTTTACCCTTTGGTGTGCTTGATTTGTGGAAGCCTTCACTTTGCTCCCTTGCAGAATAAGCAATGTTTCTTTTCTAAAGCCGTGTCTGTCTGTGTTCAGAGAGTCGAAATGGGCCACGTCCATCCCAGCAGTTCTTGCTGTCCGCCCCGCCGGGAGCACATGGAGAGAGGAGCCGGCCTCAACTCACTCTTGAAGCTGCGATAGTCCTCGATATTTAAGGCTTGAACGCTGCAGAAACTCACCTCTGAGTGCACAGTTTCCACTTTTCCTGACCCTGCAAGTGGCAGCGTTCACGTATTTGAAAACCTGTGAGAAGGGGGAACTGGAGCAGGCAGGTACACCAGGAGGATAAACCGGCACTGTGTGTAGGGAAGAGCAGGATGAGGCTGGTGCTAGCTATAGGGAAACCTGTACAGCTCTCCTGCCCGCCCTGCTCTGCTTCTTGGGGCTCCTCCTTACCTGGGAATATCAGAAGAAGCACTTACACAGTGTCTGGAAGGCAGAGTTGCCAAGTCACTGCTGCAGAACAGCCTGGAATGTGATGCCTTAGCTGAATTACAGGAGGTCATGAAAAGGCTGCCTAATGCCCAGGCAAAGAGGCACGATTCGTTGCAGCCAAGACAGTTTGGGAGAATAAATAGATAAATAAAAGAAAAGATAAATAAAAGAAAAAGTTAAGGGGCAAACAGATGTCACCACTTAGGGCTTCTGGGAAAGGCTACATACGTACAGGGGTGAAGCATTAGTTTGCTTTACAGAAATTAGTTTTTGCATCATTATATCTAAAACAGGGTGCTGTTTATAGCACAAACTAAAATATCAACATTAGATCAACAAATCAACGTTAATTTTAAGCAGATTCACCTGCAGTAGCTTTGGCTTGTCATTTGAAATTCATCTTTTCACATGAGGAAGATTGTCTTAGGCATTGCCTCAAGCAAAACTTGGGCATGCATAAAGGTCAGCACTTTGAGTAAAGTGATACTTATAAGTCACAAGTTGTGGTCTTGGAGGGACATGGATGAGGTTGCTGACAGTCAAGCTGTTAAATCAGTGGAGATCTGTTACTCTGTGTTGCTGATATAGGCAAGTGTTGATTTGCAGCTCAGGGACAGCTGCCTGGACAGTAGGTTTTGATTATCTAAGTATAGTGAAGTATAGTGAAGAAAAAGCTTTAAATGTCTGTGACATTTATTATTTATGCCTGGGGATACAGGAGAACTTGAATAAATAAATGAAAAAATGTTCCAACTATAGAACATTAATTGACTGTATGAAAAACATGGTCACTTCAGGTGATGCAGTAGTTGTTACTGAGTCACAAAGTCACAGAATGGTCTGGGTTGGAAGGGACCTGCTAGTCCAAACTGCCTGCCATTGGCAATTGCATCTTTCACTAGACCAGGCTGCACAAAGCCGCCCCACCAACCTGGCTTTGAAGACTTCCAGTAACGGGGACATCCACAGCTTCTCTGGGCAGTCTGACTCGGGGTCTCAGCATCCTCAGACTAAAGAATTTCTTCCTTATGTCAATCTAAATGTCTTCTCTTTTAGTTTCAGACCTTGGTTCTGTCACTACAGGCTCTGGTTTTAAGCCTGTCTTTATCTTTGTTATAAGCCCCCTTTAAGTATTAAAATTTGGTGCTTTATGATCTGCCTGTAGCCTTCTCCAGTCTGAGCAACACCAAGTCTTCTGAACCTACCCCTCAAGCCTGTCGAGCTTTCTCTGAAGAGAATCCCTTCCCTCAAGCCTTTCAGTTTGGTGCCATCTGTAAACTTGCTGAAGCAATCATATACCATGAGAAAACAGTGATCAAAGCTTTTCAGATCATAGACATAGCTCAGGGATGTTGGTCGCACATCCTGTGTTTCGTTTCTTACTAAACAGCTTTCAAGACAGTAAAAATAATCAATGGCACAATTTACAAAGGACCGGAGATGATACTGCACAGCTGCATTTGTTTACTTTTTCGAACTGATTCATTTAGTCCTATCAGGGTTAGAATTTTATGGAAAGTGGCAACATAATTTATTTGGATGACCTAATGTGACCTCTCTTCTAGATGATTGCAGTGAATCTGAATTCCTAGTCTCTGAATCTGTGATCATTTTATTTGTTACAAGTGTTCCCAGAATACCAGGACATGCTAAATTGAAGGCATAGCTAACAATAATTACGTAGTAACAATACGTAACAATGGGTACATAGTGGATAAGAACAACCTCTTGAGGTGGAAACTGATAGCACATTTTAATATGTGGGAGGTTTAATAGAAGATTAAAATGTGAGTCCTGCTTTGCCATGTCAGGACACTTCTGTCCCAGTAGTTGGCCCTGTTGTTCAGATTATTTATTGTACATTTTGCATGGTTATCAGTTGTGAATTAGCTGCACTGATACAAAGCCCTGTTGTAGCTTTGTGTCCTCTTATGGGGAATCTGAGCTAAGCTACTGTCCTGTAGCGTGCAGTAGTTGATATATTCCAGTTTGTCAACTTAGCCACAGGGCACAAGAGAACAACTTTGACCCTACAGAGATTGAGAAAGAAAAGCTGAACCTCTCTAGTGAAAGGCATAAGACACTCAGCCTTTTTGTCTTTGAAGTTAATGGTAAGATACTACTTTCTCTTTTGTTTCCTAAACATGTAATCAATTATTTAATCACTGGAATTATTTCAGTGTCAGTTGGCAATATATTTTTAAGTCAATTTGTAAAAGGGCTAAAGAATATTAAGTTCTTGAAGGTTTTCTGAAAAGTCATCATTTGGCTGGCTGAAAGTGCTGTGCGCACTACTTGCCATCCTGCCAAATGGAGAAAGCATGGGAGGGTCAGTGATAATGTCTACACTCACTAGTGTATTTGTTCTTTTCTACAATTTTTTTCCAATCTATTAAATCAGCTTGCAAGTGGCACTGCAGACTTCCAGCAGCAAGGTACCTGTGTCTCTGAGTACTTGTGGACAACATATGTGTTTTCAAGCTCTCCTGAGCTGCTTCGAGTCCAGCACTGCAGTAAGTCTGCTAATAACAGCTACATAAGCTGAGATTTTTCCTTTCTGTTAAAATATACTTGGGCACTTCCTGAGCATGCACAAAGGCCTTTTCTTATCACTGATGTATATTGTCAGACCTGAGAATATTTCTGGCAAGTTAGTACTGAAAGAGCCTATTTAGGCTTTAAATGATATTAACTTTAGTTCTAAAAAGTACTGCATATCAGAAATCATCTCTTCATTCACTCTTATTTCTTATTTTCAAAGTAGAATTCAACAGCTGGCAACTGACGTAGTAAGAAGGGGGCTCCCCAGTCCACCATTCCCCAGGAAATACAATGTCAAACTAAGATAGTTTTTTATAAATTTATCACTATGTGCAAGGGAGAGCGAATATTCAGTCTTACTCCACAAGTGCAGTAAGCACAGTTCTGGCTCCTCATCCTTTTCAGTAGTCGTTGATGTCCTGTAAATGCTAATAAGCAGCCAAAATCTGAATCTGCAATAAACATCTTGTTTTGTTCCGTTCTGGGTGTGTCCTTAGTTTTCCTGAGTGAATTCCAGCACTAACTTATAAGGCTAAAATTCCCTCTAGTGCTTTCTTCAGCAAGAAAACCAGTTCCTGCCCTTCCTAGCTTGTGGCCTCATTTCAGTTCCCAACATCTATTAACTGCTCCATGAGTTTTGTCAGTGCTGGTGTGTGTGTGGCAGCATGCCACAAAACTGGTCACTGAAACGGTCAGCCTCCTAAAAACAAGCAGTCTGCCTCCAGGCACACTAAAATGTGCAATAGAAGATAATAAAATAAACAAAAATAGTTTAATGTAGCCTGAGAAGAGTCAAGAAAGGTTAAACATATGCATTTCAGTTTGGGATGTATGTTGCAGAGAAAGGTTGCAGATCCACCTATTCCTTGCTTCTTTCATAAAGATTAAGGGGCTGCTGTGTGTGCAATATTTTTTAGTGGTGTTACAGGAAATCCTAACACAACACAGGAGAGTATTTGGAGGGAGTACCGGTTGTAAAAGCTGAAATATCTCTAAAGCGATTTGTGAGCAGTGAGGCATTAGTGTGGCATTGTTCCTATCAGGCTGTCTTGAGGCACTTTCAAAGTCAGACTTTCTGCGTGCCCCCACTGAACTCCCACCAGAGTTGCAGGGTATGGTTTCCTTCTCTTTTAATCCGCTTTATTTCTTGGTGTCTTGTTTTCCTGCAACCCACCAGAGGTCAGTGTAATGCCAAGAACGGCGAGCAATATGGCCAGGACAGTAATGCCAAGTTCTTGCCAAGTTGCTGCGAGTTTATAGGAGCGTAGTAGCGATCTGTCGACAGCATGCCTTGTCTTTTGTCAGTACCAGCTGAATTAGGGAAAGGGTATAAAGCTGGCAATAAGTCAGTGGGAAGTCACCTGTAGATGGTGAGCTTGCCAGAGGCTCACAAACCTCCACAAGCATGAAGCTGGCTGTATCTTTCAAAGAGTGTTAATGTCACTTAGCAGCTTTTCAGATATTCTGGAGAGCCAAATAATACCCTAATCTTATTAAGTTCTTGTGTCAATGGCTCATTCCCTTCTTTTTCTAGCAGTGCTTGTTCATTAAATAATGTTCATTGTAGTCCTCACTTGACTACGATGACATGTCACTTTCCCTCAAAAGTTATAATATTAATGGGAAATACTTTGGGACTCCTAGTATGAATTTTTTTCTCTCCTTTACTTTTTATTTGTTGTTACTTTGTTTGTCACTGTATTTTCGTATTCACCTGATTTGTGTAGGCCATTTGCAAGTTCCTCTCACCTTCTGTTGGTAGCTTCACTTGTGAAGTATGTTAAATTACAAAACCCACTAAAATACTGGCATACTAAGAATTTTCTTAAATGTGTAAGACTTTTTTCTATTCAGAATTTTTTTGTAGACGCTCTGTATCACAGGTCTCTTCATCTGGTGCATTGCATTTGAAGCTGATTTGCCAGAGTGAAGGGCTTTTCCTACCTGTTCTGTGATTTTTATCACTACTAACAAGACAATAGGCTATGTTATCCTGAACATAAAAAATGTTTTGAGCGAGTGTCTTTTCCTCCTGTGTTATGGATGCATCAATTGACTTTATTTTGTGGTAGTTCTAGGACTGAGAATTTGGTAGAAATAAGTACTCAGGCTGAGGTAGATCAGTTAGTAAAGCAGATTTTCATGCACCTGAGCATACCTAAAAGGGGACTTATTTACTAATGAATTTTGGCATCAGTGGCAAATAACAGACCTTATATATACTTTTAGAATAACATGTTTCCATTCTTGTATAAAAAATTCTCACAGTTATTGAAAAAAACACAGAAAAACAGTATGGGAATTTCTTGGTGCAGAAATCTGCCCAGTAGCATATATCCATTTACTCTTGCATTAAGAAGAAAGCTTGAAACTGGTGCAGGAAAATGAGACATTAGTCCTTGGCATAGTGTCACAGTTCTACTCAGCAGATAAGAGCTGCTCAGCTGCTCTGTGGGGATGGTGGATGAACCTGCCCCAGATTCTGATTGTGAGAATTTGTGCTTTGTTAAGTCAAATAATTTTAATTTTTGACTTAGTGGACTGATTCTTTTCAAAGCAAGATATTTTTGTGTGTGTCTTGGCACTGTCTTGCACTGTATATACACTAAACTTGTTTTGGAAAAGTTAACTCTAATTCCTGATAAATTCAAATATTCTAGAAATAGGCTTTATTTTCAAAACATTAGTTTCCAAAACATTTATTTTCAAAACATTAGCTAATGTAAACACACACCCCCTCATTCTTATCATCGTTGTTAAGACTTTGAACTGTTTGTTTGTTGTTGAGAAGCTCAGTCAAGGTGGGCACCAAGTAAAAATGGTGACTCTTTGTTTGTCTAAATTACCGCCATGTAGTAGTGGTAGTACTGGGAGTTTTTTAGAGTGGTTTGTGAAAGTAGTTTATTTCTTTCCACTAAAAGTTCAGTCTTATTATGGCATTTTGCACATTACCCAGGAGTAGTGTGTTTAGTTAATTTGACACTGGGCACTTTTTGAATATGGCTTCTAGGTTTTGTTTGAATATTTTTTCAGTTTCTTGGAACAAGGTTCTTTTAGTCCTGTGGAAATGGGCAGAACAGTAGTGAAAAAGATTACAGTATCCTTGCATTTCTTCGGGGTGTGTTCTCTTTGCAGAGTCCCTTGGGTAGGTCTCAGGCTCTCTCCTTCTTCCCTGTCCTTTAATTTCTAGTGGGAAGGAGTGGAAGAGATTTAACAACATTTGTTGTACCAAAAAGGGCTTGTTTATTCTCGTCCAGATAATCAGGAGCTGTCACCTAGGTACTCAAATTACCAATACATTTTCTTTGTAAAAATGTTCTGTACTTCAACTCTGGCTTTGTAAGAATGGAGCCCATGGCTGTGTTGCAGAGTGATGCCTCACTGTTCTGGCTTTTGGTTCTGTATAGGTGTAAGAAGCTGTAACAATTCCATGTGCACTGATTGTGTTAGCATTTCTCACTCTGAAAAGGGTGCTGGTGTATCATTACTGTAAATGCTGCCATCTGTATACAAATGAAGTATCTCTAAAATCACTGTGTCTCTGGGTCACTCAGAACCAGGGGAACTGGAAGGAGAGGGATATGCTGACAAACACACAATGTTTCTGGAGAGAGGAGTGTTTAGAAATGGCTGCCTCCAAAAAAGTTAGCAACTGACATCTTTCATCCAGCCTTTTCTGTAGTGTTCTGACATTTCTGTGTCCCTGCTCGAAGTTCCTTGTCCTGACGTGCTTAGGAATTAGCTAATTTGGACTAATAAAGAAAACGTGCTGCCCTTTTAAATCCAGAGTATTTTGACAATATCTGTGTTTGCCTCATGACCAGTTTTTCTAGTCAGTGAGCAGTGTTGTTTTACCTAATGGTGGCAATGGGCCCTACTTATTCCCTAACTAGAAAAGCAGTTGTGAATATAGTACAGTTCTCTTCTGCTTAAATGGTAGACCTGAGGCTTCCTAGAAATGTGGAATAATCAGTGACAAATCTTGAGGCATCCTTTGAGGGGAGGCAGTTAGGTGCAAGCTAGGTGAAGATGATGGGACAATTTGTGCACCTTGTGACTTGCTTCCATAGAGTCCTCAGGAAAAAGGGCATCTGGAAGGAAACTGCAGGCTGGAAAAATTGCCTTGGCTTGCTCTAAACTGACCACATAACTGGAAATCAGTTCAATCCATGTGCTTTTCTGCCTTAATTCCCCATCCACTTCTTCTGCCATGCACCTCCATAGTATTATTTGATGACCTTTGATCTTTCGTGTGGTTCAGTGTATTTTAATATATCCTTTCTGAGTAGGATGTAAAATTCCAGGAGATTTTTCTTTTCAAATGACAGCACAGTGTGATTCAGAGAATGAAATACTCAGTTGTGAGACTGTGCTTATAGTTGAGAAGTAATACTATCTGCTGGTGCTGATATGCAGAATTAACGTTATTTTACACTAATGCTGCTCATTAACCCTCAACATTGTAGTTTCACTGGAAAATGTGTTGGCTTGACATAGGCTAAGATAATCATAGCTTTTCTTTCAATCTGTGATTGCACACTTCCTCTTTAATTAGGAAATTGCAGAGTAGAAGATCCTTTCAGGCTGCAATATGAAAAATGGCAGTATTAATCTACAATATTTGTCCCGTTCACTATGAACAATTATAAGTGATGAATTATAAAGGATAAATTATACACTGTGGTATTCATTTGTACTGCAACACAAATGGGTTTGCAATTCTTGTCCCATACATAAGAAATCCCATATAGCTTTTTTCACCATGAAAATGGGATGCAAGTTTTCACTTCTTCTCCAGACCTGTTGACTTTAATTTAGTCTAGAACAGCTGCTGGTTACAGGTGTCCATTCCGTAGGAGAAATTTGTGTTCAGGGTTCACTGAGGACATACTCAGCTGCCATGGCAAGGATACACATTGGTTGCAGACCAGGCTTGGCCAGCTAGGCACTGGATACTTCTCTAAGCTTATCCTCCTTGCAGACTTGCCTTCTTGCTGGGATAAATGCAATGCCAAACTATGGAAACAGCAGAGTAAGACTTTGGTAGCAGGCTTTCTATTGACCCTTACAGGTAGAACTTACTCAAAATACTAGGTGGTTTTTTTCATGCGTGTTCTGAAATACTGAACTCTCTCTTTGCAGGGTAGCGAGAGATAGACTTCAAAGCCAAGGCAGCACTCAGGATTGTGAAGCCTGTATTCCTCTATGGATCTGATCCCAGAGCAGCCAAGTCCTGATTCTGCACTGCAATACACCTGTACATATGACACAATATGGGCATGAAGATGGAAGCCTTTCAGAGCACCCTGATATCAATTTGAAAACAGTTTTCAAACATAGATGTCACTATTTCACTGTGCTCGTTGTCTGTTTATCACTGTGTACTGCTGGCTTTGCTCACCAATATATACTTGCTGTTTCACTCAGACTTCTACATAGAAGACTCTGCTACTACCTGGCCAGGTTCAAATTTTTCCTTTAGGTGCTTGGAATACATGCAGATTTTGAAATTCAACATGTAATTCCTTAGCGTTTAACATCTCAACTAGTTTAAATCCAGAATGCATGCAGCTACTCTGGAAGTTTGCCTTTAGACTGTCAACCAGATACAATTTTGTCTAAAATTTCATTTACTTAGAACTTAAAAACTGCTCTGTGTCAGGAAGTGACCACAGGAAAGGCTTTTGTTTCTCAACAGATCTGCTCACTAGATTCAGGAGGACAGGATAAACAAACATTAACCAGCTTTTCCTCCTCTTAACCTTAGAGTTCACTCATCTGAAAGGAATACACTGAGTATTCTTTTCGTATATTCTTCATGTAGTTGCTTACTGAATGCCAACTTTTGTACATCCTTTGAAAACAATGGGTTTCCCTGATCCTGGTGAATGTTCTCACGATCATATGCAAACAGGAATTAACTCATCTTCACATTCAAATCCCATGCTAAATTTGGGCTTGTCAGAAATTACTTCTTTTTAACTTGAACGTACTGATATGGAGGTTCCAGAAAAATAATACATGCAGAGTGGCCAAAAGACCTGCCTAAGAGACATCAGTATATCCATTAAGAAAAAAAAAAAAAGGTAGAGAATACAAATTGGAGTGTCAATTACAACTGACACACGTCTGCTGTGAGTGCTTTTACCAACCACGGATGCCAGTTGTGCTTCTTTGTGACATGTTTGAACACCACATGTTGTCTTAGTGTACTTCTCAGGTTCCTCCTGCTGCATTCAGTCTGTCATCTTGGCAATTGTGAACTCATGGTGTCCTTTCTTCCTACCAACAGAGTTTGGCACACATGTCACTGGGAGTGGCGTGAGAGGAGCATATGGTATTGCTGCAACTGAGGAGGGATTCCTTGGAAGTATAAGTGCTGGAGATTTTACGTCACCTGGAAGCTTTTTGTTCCTGACAATTTTTATTTTTACTTTACTGAAATGGACATGTCTGTCCATAAGCAGGCACCTTGCCACTGCAACAGATGGGCAGTAATGTAAGTAGCCAGGAGAATAGATCTGTATACCTCTCAAATGTCTAATGATCTGACTGTCAGAAAGCTGTCACTGTAGTTCTTCATAGGGAACTTCCTTGGCATATGGCTATAAGTGAGATAATCTGTTATTACTCAATTACTAAAAAAACCCCAAATCATCCAATGTAATGCTCTGTGTTTCTCTCTATAATGAGTAGGAAGCAGAATGCCTGGAGATAACAAAAAATCTTCAGGTTTCTCAGTTTATGAGAAGAAGAGACTCTAAGGACAACAAGGCTTGAAACCTCTATTTGTGTGTGCCAATAAGTGGTAAATGCTAGTTGGTAATCCTGTATTCCATGAAGTATTTACAACCCAGAAGCAGACAAAAGGTAACTGCTGCTTGAGCAATCAAGCAGCTGGAACACAGGCATAGCTAACACAGAGAACGGATATTACAGTGTCTATAGAAGTATGTTTTCTTCATTCCTGCTTACTATTACAGATTTTGCACTTAAAATATTATTTAGTAGAAAACTTTCCTCCTGTAGATCTAATGAAAACTACTGACTTTTTATAAGCAAAAGCTGTCACTGAAAGATACCACACAGACAACTCAGGTGTTAGATGTTGTGTTTGGCTGCACATTAACCAGCTGGCAGCTGAATATTAGCTGCTGCATGTTCTATTTCTTACCGATTTCAACTGAGAGTTGTCCGAAGGTTGAGAACAAAGGACACAAGTCTAAGAAGCTTGCTTCTTAGTTCTGCTACCCACAGAATACCTTGTAATACTTACACTTTCAGGTAATGAGAAAATCCGTATTTTCAAAACAGAAATTGATTCAATGAGAAATGTAAAATAGGATCTTTTGTCAGGACTGCTGGTTTATGGGACTGGCCAGATCTACATGGGGAACATTAGAGAAAATTAGAACAATTGATAATGTTCAATCATAACAAACCAGAACATTCTTTAATGCAGGGGAATAGGAGGTTGGGAGTGAGTCTTTGCTTTCTACTTCCATGCACATGTAGAGGAAGGTATGACCTTCACTCAAGCAGACACCTGCAAGGTGTTGTAAAATGGGGCCATTCAGGCATGAACAGTCATGTAGCTTTAGCAGTGTGCAGCCCTGCAGAACCCAGCTGCACAAGGGTTTATTTGTGGGAGACTGAACAGAACCCCACACTGCTGCAATTGTAGTTATCCCTGGAATGCATTCCTTGGTCACCTCCAGGAAAATTTAGACAGCAGGGTAGAGGTGCCACTGCCCACTCCACACAGCCCCAAAAGTGAGTATTAGATAATTCACTTGCCCTTGAAATGGAGGCATTGGAGTGTAAGTGTGTGAGCTCTGCAAATTGATAAGCACTGATGCTGAAGCCTAGCCAGACACATTCTCTGGCACAGCCCAATGCTCATGCTGGAGATGCTTTTCCAAATCCTAAATTCCTCATGGAATGGCTTTCCTATTTTTGAGTCTAATCTCCTTTTACATTCTTTACAGATAAGCCAAGTAACATGCAGTGTCCAAATTGCAATCACTTGTTAAGTCTAGGCTTTTTTCATATATCTCAGTATATACCTCTTCAATTCCAGTAGTGCTCAGAAGACCACTCAGTAGATTCAGAAAACAATGGAGCCCTACTGTCCTAGATGTGAATAAAATCCTTAAAATTATCATTTTCAACTTTGAGAACTTGTTTTTTGAAAACCAAATCTGTAGTGAAGAGCTAGTGAAAACAATGTTATCAGATTACCTGAATTTCTGCAGGGCAACATTGCCATTAATTATATGCTTAAGGTTAAATGCATAAAAGTACAAGATCTCAGCCTGAGAAAGTAAATGACTTGAAAATAGAGAGCTACAATTAATTCTGCATTTTAAAGGTAAACTGAAAACATTTCCACATACTTTTGCATCCTTTATATTGCTGTTCAAAAACTGCAAAGCAAAAGCAGATTTCATTTTACCTGGGAATGAAAAGCACTTAGATATAAGACAAGTTTGTTACTGAAAGACAAACTAAATACTCAAATATGGATTTTAAAGTAGAGAATAAAGTAGCTTCTAAAGAAGCAATATAAGCTATGTGACTGCTAGAAAAATTGCATAATGGAGGCAAAAAAGATATTTTCCGAACATCTCCAGAAAAATGCACTTGAAAACCAATAGGGTCCTGACATAATTTTATTAGCTCTGGAGCATCTTTCCTCTCTCTTTCTGAGTTGCTGTTTTTGTTTGTTTGGTGGATTTAGTTTGGTTTATTTATGTAGAGCAATGCATCTGAGCTAACATTGAAGCCATAACTCAAGGAATTTTAGAGGGATGACTGTATTTTAGGCCTAGGTTAAAAAAAGTCAGAGAAAGTACTGTTTCTAGTCAAGAAATATTTTTAAACTTATGTCACTGTGCCTATGGAATAACTTCAGTGAACTCAGATTCAAAGCTGCAGATTTGCACAAATGTTAACTTGTCTCAGAAACTATGCATTTGTTTATTGTGATTACCTGAAACTAGAAAGATAAACAGTTATGTTAAATAGGGGCCATAGCAGGTAAGGACTGCAGAAAACTTAATTTATTCAGCTCAAAAGCAAGGACTAGCCACTTAAAATTCCATGTGATTAAGATGACTCATTCTTGGCAGTAACATACTACGCCAGAGTGGAAAATCATCTTGATTTGTAATACTAAACAGAAGCTCATATATACCATAATAAGATGAGAATGAGTATGTGAGAAGGACTTATGTGTATTGGTTCAAGTGAATTGAAATTTGGACACACCTTTTTGCTTGCTCTGAAATGATCTGGAAGAAGTTCAGAAACACTTGCTATGCTGTATCATAAACCAAACTGTATTTTTGCATCACAAAATAATGTCCTTGCATGTACAATGTCATTCCATCATGGTGGGTTTTGATTTAAGTGAAGCATTGCACAATTTCACAAATAGAGCTATGATCTAAGAAGAGGAAAAAGACACAGCTCCATGAAATAAATTTTCCTGGACAAGTACCTTCTTGGTCATATATGCTAACAGATGGAGGAGGTGCTGAAGATGATTTGGAGGATTTGATATTAATATATATATATAGCTGTGTTTGAGAAGGTTCGTAGTGTGGGGGAGTAATGGAATTTTTCCTATAAGTAGTGGAATCCTTAAAACAGAGATTCTTCTTTCTTTTTGTTTTTGTCTCTATGCAGCACCTACAGCTTTGAATATATTTTTTAAGTAGCTTGTGAAATGATTTTATTTTGTTTTGTTTTAATACAAGATTTACGGTATTCAGAGTGGAAGAAAATAAAATTAAAAATGTGCAGAGCCAGACCTCTTCACTTTCATGCTGAAGACAGCCTCTGTTTAGACAGGATTTCCAAACAACAATGATGCCAAGGCTTGCTGACTTTTTTGCTACAGTTCACTATGGTTCATGGAATTATTTTCACAAAGTGGGGCTAGTGGGAGTGTTCACTGAAGTTTAGTTGTTTGTATGCTTTGCTGTGCAGATAAGACACCCAAACCAAACCTTTAAAGGAAGATAGTCACCATGTCATTTCATTAAGGTCTTGATAGAAAAGGTCACTTGCAGGAAGTAGTTTTCAGTTTATACACAGTATATACTGAATCTTATACACATGCTTGTATGGTGCTGCAATATTGGGATGTTTTTCAGGTAAAACCTAAACAGAGAGACTGGCCTATGCTCCATTCCATGTCTCCTACATGCATATTTATATGAATGCAGGATTAGTAATCTGTCTTATCCCCTACAATTTATCCAGTGACTGTGATCATGATAATGTGCAGTTCCTATTAATTTATCACCTGTGAGATTTATTCCAAATTTTGAAACCTCTAATACAACAAAAGATTACAGGAAGAAGAGAGCATGACAAGAAAACGTTTTCTTCACTTTTCTAAAAATTCGTTATGTAGGAGCCTTTTTTCTCAAAAACAGCTGATGTTCATAAGCCATTATTAATGTAATTTAATCCAGTATTTGTCCTAGCTTTTGATTTTTTAAGCAAAGATTTGCCTTAAAACTGCAATGTTTAATGCATTTGACAACTGTAATATTTTAAAAGACTAAAAACATCAAATCCATAACTTTTTTAGAAAAAGTAGTTTATATAATTTATTGATGGCTTTAAAACTTCTCTAGTACAGTAATTTGAATGAAAGATACAAAGAAAATATGCTGTAAGAGTAAAGAACTGCAGATGCTATACAGCATTGTCATATTTTAGTGTTCACAAATCCTATTTTTATACATATGGTGTGTGTAGTATATAGAAGTAAGATGACATGAGGAATTATATAAGACCTCAGCTGGTGTGTTTTAGTAATATTTAGTAGTATTCCTAACACTTTTTTGTTTCTTCCCCAGAAACTACTGTGTAGGTGATAGAAGAACAACTGACAACTGAGCTTACCTTTAAAATACTATAATTGGCTATTAGGGACTCAGCTGTGCTCTTGGGTTTTCTTCATACTGTTTTCTTTTGTTGACATCAGTCAACACAGTTCTGAATTGGGATTTCATCTCACTCTTGTGACTTTGACTCATGTGAGTGAATCAGCCGTTCTAAACATCACTTGAGGAATCCTGCATATAGACTATCAAGCAGTCTATACTGTGGTACAAATGTAATGTGACAAACATACATTTTATCTTAGATTCTAGCATCTTAATTTGTCTGGGAGAAGGACAAAAGATAACAACAAAAGCTGCTTAAGTGTACTTAAAGATGTGTTCTTTCACAATTAACTGACAGGCAATGGTCAAATGTATTCCTCAGGCACTCTGAAACACTTGAAATCAGCATTTCTCTGCAACAGATTGTTCCTGGTGACATCTTTTGTGAGTAAGTATTATTATCACAAGATGACAGAAAACAGATTGCCTATGCAGGTAAAGAAAGCAAAGGAGTAGGGCTGTGCACAAGACTTTTGTCATAGAGGAAAATGTTACTGACAAATAGAGGGCAAAAATATTTGCACATGAGCTGTATTTTCAGTAACTTACTGAGACTAGAAGTCTCAGTGCAATTGGTCGGAGATCTGGAGTGACGCTCCAGGGCAGTGAACAGAGTACTTTTCTGGGAAGAGCTGCCAGTGTTCTTCACCTTGCAGATCCTCTAAAAAGCACTCTAGTAGATGTGCCTTTTATTCTCAGCCTTAGCCTTCTGAGACTAGGCCTGGTTTTCATAGTTAGAAATAATGCATGAAACCTCAGATTGAAAACTAATGACCATGGCCAGTCTTTTCAAATGTGAACTCAGTAACTCAGATGAAGAGCTCTGTTCCTGGGATTTGATGCAGCTGATGCTTAAATCTGGGCAGAGGTCATGCTGAGCTTCAAAAATTTGTGACAAGCAGAATGAACACCGAAGCTGAAATACTGGCTGTGAGTGCCATTTTTATAGAGAGACACAAAAAGTGAATGCATTTCTTCTGACTACACTTAAAGTTTCCTGGAACTGGGCCAGCTTTGACCTGCAGATCATATAGCTTCATTACCATGACTCTGAGCCTGAGTTAATAAGCTGTGCTGAGCAAGCTCATGTGTCTCTGCACCTGTTTCCAGAGCTCCTTGAGGTAGTAGAAAAAGATATGTATCCTTTGGGAAAAGCTAAATACTTCTTTTGTGATAATTGCAAATTCTGTCTTTTAAACCTGCCCTATTAATTCTATGGAGGTTTTCAAATTGATGAACCCAGAGAATAGAGTTTGTGTAAGAAGAATTTGTCGTGAAAAGAAATCCAGTTGATTCATTGTTGTGGTAATGGTCCTTGCTTCATGTTTTAAAATCTTGTCGTCCTCAAAAGTTGGGATGTTTTTGAATACAAAGGTACGCCCAGACCATAATTTTATTTAAAGTAGTTTGATGGCATCACAGTTCCTGAAAGGTACTTCATAATAATTTTTTTTCCTTCCATTTAGCACTCCACTCACATGAGAAACTTGCTCTTTCTGCTGCTAGTGATTCAGATAGTGATACTTTGAAGTTAACAGGAGTTTGAGTTCCTGTGTGGTTTTCATGATTAAACCTAGTAAATGTGGAGACGCTTCAGTTGCAAGCAAAACTTGTTCATATTTTAAATAAATTTGACTAGCCTCATTTATGCTAATTAAATGTTTTGTAAGCACAGGCTTTCAGTATGTGCCACTATTGCTAGCAGTCAGGAGTTAAAATTGAAATAATTACCATCACATCACTGTTGTGGAGTCTTTTGTAGTGCACACTCAGGTATTTTGTAAAATGGATGTAATAAGCATGTATTTTCTCTTTACTAGCAGTCTTGCTTGATAAGCTCAAATAAAATGTAGAGTACATTTGAATCATACTTTGGTACTACTTCAAACCTGCTATTCACGAGTAAAGAAAAGTTGTCATGGAAACTTGAACTGTGAGATGCAAGACAATAATTTTATTCAAATCCTTTATTCAATGAATATGTTCTTTTGCTGTTAATTGTGAATTACTTACAGTTTCCTTGTGTTTTTCTGTTATTTGAAGAAAGTTGCTGAACAATTTCTATTAATGTAATTTCTGAATACTTCTTTGCACATATTTAATATATGACATTAGAAAGGTTTATTAGTTTTGGTAGAGTGTGTTGCTTTTCCCTATGCATTAGGTATGTTTCCCTTTAAAAACACTTTTTTTTCTTAAGTGGATGGTTTTGATCTGAATACTTTTAATTTTTGGATGTTCACTTAACAGACCTTTTTCAGGGAGACATTACTGTCTGTGCACCCATTATTTTAATAGTTGTTGAATATAAGAAGACAAAAGGGATTGAATTTGTCACTTGGGCATACTGTAGTAGGCTTGCTAGGAGAACTTTTTCCCAGGCTGATTGATGAATCAGGAAGCAATTTATCTGACAATATATGACCTTAGTGCTTCAAACAGGATCTATGCAGTGCATTACTTTTCTGTCATGAGTGGACGGAATTCTACTATTGTGGATTCAGGAATAGTCGTTAAGTTAGGATTTGTTTTTTCCCTACTAAATTTAAAAATTTTAAGCAATTTTAACAGTATATTTTGTTGATACTTTTTTTTCAGGTAGGTGTAAAAATAGTTCTGGTACATAAGATAGTGTACAAGTGGCTGCTTTTATTAAGACTGAAGCTGAAATACAGCCAGGTATTTTTTATAAATTAATGAAATGTGAATAATTCAGAGTGCTTGGTTTTGTAGTCTGTTTTCATTATGACCATGGTAATTTGCTTAATATTGTATTTTAAAATGTTAACATTTTTTTTTTTCCTAACAGTTAGTAAGTATTAAATATACTGGACTGAAAGTCATGGAAACTAAATTTCTCTTTGAATTCACAGTTTTAATCGAGGCTGCAGATTCACTTCTCCAAGTGAATTTCTTCAAACTGAACTGTTCTCATAGACAAGTTACATGGGGAAGTTATATTTAAGAGTGGAAAAATGCCTGTTTCTGCTCCACTGGGCTCTGCAGTTGTTTCTGTGTTTGACTTTTCATGTGACTTTGTGTGGGAGTTGGACTGGCAGGGACTGACCATGAGTTGGCCTTGGCCAACAGTAAAATGACCATCAATCTGAGGCCATGGGAGATAGGATGCTAGGAAGGAAAACATCTGGTTAGGTTATGGTGAGAAGGATGGGATTATGGGAATAGATATGTTAATATATTGGTTCCATATAAGGCAATGTTCTGAGTTCTTGTTGTTAATTGGTTAGTCACATTTTATATATAAGGTGATGTTTATGTTCATTGGTTCACTGTTCTGCTACAAAGGTTATATATTTTTATGTTTACCCCTCTGAGGGGTTTTCAAGGTTGCCCCATACTGTGTTCACCTTATGTTCTTTTGTTGTCACCACTTTTTTATTAAATTATTTTCTGGGCTTGCTTGATCATTCCTGTCCCTATTTCAATTGCCACTCGGGCTGGTCCAGTTCAAGTTGCATCGCTGGCAACAACTTTGTGCTCATTTACCCCCCTATTCATGCTGCTTTTTCTTCCCCTGTATCTGCTGTTCTAATTTACATTAATTTTTAAAATATTTCTTCACTAGGGCTGTTCCTTGATGTTGATGTCAAGTGTACCAAATCACTGATATTACACGTGGTGTAAATTAATGCTGCTCGGAAGAAGTGTGGCTGACAAGTAGCTGGGTGGCTGTGGCCACCTGTAGCCTGACTGCCTTTTCAGCAGTTTCAAACTCCTGGGAGATGAGTTGGTTTTAGTAGCTCCCATTCCTGTATAAGGTATTCTGGAAATAGGACCAATAGAAAGAATTTGCCAATATAATGTTCATGAGTTTAGCTAAGTAAAAAAATTTTCCTGACAGAGCTGCAACTTTATATGCAAATTTACTAATGTATACTAGCAAAAGCCTTGTGAGTTTGTTGTTGTTTTGTTGTTGTTTGTTGTTTGGTTTTTTTTCCTCAATTAAGTATGGCTCTAACAATTTTTGACACTATGACACTGACCAGCATTTCTGGATGTCTAGTTTCAGGGCTAACAGCAATGGGCTTGAAGAGTTTAACTTCAAGAGATGGAAATGGACATTCTGATTGACAAGCAAAAGTTAGTGGCGGGACTGACTTTTCTCTCACTGATGTGCCTTTCAGTGATACAGGCTTTATCTGTGAAGATGAACTGATGGTTATTCACCTCTTTCCTGCTCCAAGATTGAGACAAAAAATCGTGTCATTTTAGTTAATGTAAATATGGATAGAACTTGCCTTCTTATGTAAAAATCTTGTCAATCCTTAATTTTGTGACTGTGCTTTCTTACCACAGCAAGATGTGGCTTGACTTCAGAATCATACTAGTAATCACTCACTGATTCTCTCTAATCTTTTGGCAGGTGATCTGTGAAGCTACTAGTTCAATCCCTACCTTACTGTAAGTTTTGTCAAAATCACTATTTGTGCTTAGGCGGACTTTGAAAAAACATTGTCTGAAAAAGATCTCATTCAGACAGCATTTCAGATCCTGAAAATGCTCATAGCACAAATAAATAATTTTCCTTTTTCAGAACCTGATGTTTTAGAGACCTTGCTTAGAAGACAAGTAGTTTATGCTTAAGAAAAGGTAGTGTAAAGTGAGTTAGAGAAAATTACCTTCTCCAGAGGCTTTGTTTTACTTGTTTAGAAAACTAGCAACAACATGTTTAAATAGACTCTGTTTAGTGAGAAGAATCCAGTACACTTGTAAGGAAGAAAGGAAGAATTAATTCTCCATTGTTTCTTTGTAGAACTTATTTGTGCAAGAAGGTAACTTTATGAAATACCTTGAAATAAATTTTGTGTAGATAGGAGTCCTCAATAGGACACCAGCTCTTCTTATAATAAAAAGAACTTACCATAATAAGTTATCTGAGTACAGTTACCTGAGCAGACCAAAAGAAATGTTCATTGGTGTATTACACCTTTCAAACTGCTAACAAAAATCAGTGTCCAATTTACTAGCCTTTGTTCAGAGAAAAGTAGCCTTTCGGACTAACAGTAGCAAAACATCATCATTAAACTAGTGTGAAGTTCAATGGTTGATCTGGTTTCTAGCTTGAGGCTATTTTGAGAATAACTGTTCTTTAATGCATGCTGGGTTGGAGGCTTGAGGTTAGAGCAGCCTTTGAAACAACAAGATTTCCGTGTTTTATGGCTTAAGTGTTTGTGATATTAGGTTTGGACATCTACATTTATTCTGCTCACCAGACAACCTCTGGAGAGGTATTATATTTAACATTTGTTTAATAATCTTTTTAAAGGAGTGATGGCTTAGATTTTATTTCAACTGGGCTGTACACAAACCCAGGGTTTTGGTGTGTTTGGAACCTGTGTGCCTGTAGAGACAAATATTAAGCAGCATGGTGAGTAAGATGGACATCGTGTATGGAAGATGGGCTTCATTAGCCAGAATTCATTTGCAGTGGTTATTCACTTTATACACTTATAAGGCCACATCTGGAGTACTGTGTCCTATTTTGGGACCCCAGTACAGGAAAGTTATTGCCAAAACTTGGATGAGGTCAGCAGTAGGTGCTTTGAGCACATAACGTGTTCTGACTGAGGGTGATGAGTTTGATTGGCTCAATTTTCAAGAGACTTAATTCTTCACCTGCAAAATGAGGGCTGTTTACAAGATGAAGCCCCACTGCTACCAGGAGTGTGAGCTTAAAGGACAAAAGACAGTCTCAACCTGCAGAAAAGAGGTTCTAAGTAGGTATAAGGCAAAAAACTTAATTGTGGGAGTGATTAAACTGGCACAGGTGCACTATGAAGATATTTAATGTTGATCCCTGGAGATTTCTCATTGTAGGCCAGACATTGAGCAACCTAATACAGTTGGAGGCTCTTTGGAAACCTGCTTTGAGTAAGAGCTTGGACCAGACAACATGCAAGGACAGCTTAAATGATTCCACTTAAATAAAGGATAAATGTGAACGAGATGAGGGGATGGACATATAAAAAATTCCCATGTGCCAATCACTTTCTACTGGTTTTGTGTTATTAAAGTCTTTTTCTTGTTAATGTTTCTTATTAATGCTAAAGATCAAATGTTTTAAGTGGTAGTTTGGATAAAACCTAATTCTATCAATAATGTATGTCTTTGGAAAAAGCTTAATTTTTGAGATTTTAAGTTTGTTTGGGATTTTTTTCCCTATAAGTAGATAAAATATATTGAAGTACAACTTTAAGTACATCAATGTAACATTTTATGTCTTGTCATCTGTTTATTGCATTTCAGACCATCCATTGCAATTATCACATCTGAGTCTGGGAACATTAGTGATAAACAGTGAAGCTTATTAGTTAGCTAGGCCTAAAAATAGACTTCATTCTATCTTTATCAGTCAACAACACCTGTGATGGAATTCTAGTTTCATTTCCCCCTTCAAGTGCAGAAACCATGAAATTACCCAGAAGAGTAAGATACAGAGAAGAATGTTTATTAGGAAAAATAAGTGCTGGAAAGTGTAAAACAGTTGTGCACCATCTACAGTCATTATATCCTTGAGTCTCCCCTCCTGTAAGAAAGGAAGGGGCTCTTTTGCTGACACTAAACAGGTGGCCAACCCACCATGTGTGGAGATAACATCAATGGAGAGGAATCAAATTTTGATAATGACAATTGTATTTACTTTTAAACAAAGATGTTTTGTTTCAAACAGGTCGGGTAGGAGTTGATAATGGGAAATCCAGAAAGCTAAAATAACTTTAAAGCTTCTTCTGTAAAGTTCTTTTAATTATCTTTTGTTGTATTGCACTGTTAGGGGAGGGAGCAACGACAATGTCTGATTTATTTTTTCTTTGAATTTGGACCCTGAATTTATTTACAACACAGTCTCATGTGGAGATGTGTTGAAGAGAGAAAGCTTTTGGTCTTTTGGATGGACTAAAAAACATGCTGTCTTGTTCATTTCCTCCCTGCTTTTCTTATGTAAAAATCTTCCAGCTGTTTCCAAGTAATGATTAGGTGTTGGTTATAGTAAGAGAGATGGAAAATTCAGATAATTCAAGAAAAGGTATAATTGGGTTCAAGTTATGGAATGCCACCCATCTCCTGAGAGATGGGGGAAAAAGAGAAAGAAAATGGGAGAAAAATAAAACACCTGACTAAAATTGTTCCTTGGGCAGCTATGCTGTTTCTTTTTTTCCATCTGTTTCCAGATCTAGACCCTACAATTACTTGAGAATTAAATAATTTAGCAATTATTTAAATAACAAATTATGTAAAGCTTAATTAAACATAATACGCCCATCAGAAACATGAACAAATGTAGAACAGCAGGGAATAGATCTACCCACACAAATTCTCTTTCTTCCCCAAAGACCTAGCACAGATAATTGCCTTCCTTTTGGTCCAAGTGACTAGAAAACATTTGGGGCTTTTAAAGATATTCCAGTGAGGAAAAGAGACCAAGCAGTGAGCTGAGTTAGTTTGTTCTGGTTTGTTTTTTTGCAATAACACAGAAAATTTGGATTTTTTTTTTTTTTTTGAGCAGAAGAGTAATCAAATAATATCCTCCTCATAGTCTTTTAGTTTAGGACCAATCCTAGTTTTGTACCTCTTTCTGTGCTCAAGCAAATCTGATTTTTTTCCTCCTCTATCAGCATCTCACTTTTTTCCTAACTTAAGTGCCCAGCATCCATTCAAACTTCAAATAAAGACGTATAAAATCACCTGTAGCAACAGAGAGATGTCTGAACCAGGTTCAATGAGATTTAATTCAGTGTCCAAGAATATCCATTGCACTAGTCTAAAAAATCCCAGGCAGATTTTATTGAAAGATGAAGATGTCCTAGAGCTAGGCCATAGAAGAAAATACCTTCCATCACTCTTTATTATTTTTGAGTTTCAGGTGGACCAGCACATTTGGCAGATGCATTAACGCTATGCCATGAAGAAATTTTTCCAAATGGATAGCTCTCACACTATTCAGATCAGAGTTTATGCTGTGAAATATCACCTAGAATCCAACAGACAATTTATTAAGGTCAAAGAGTGTCAGTAGCCACACATTCTCAGGAGGCAATGAGAGAAAATTAAATCCATTGTCAACTTTTCAAGTCTGGAAGGGGAAATCTCATTAAGATCACACTGCGGTACAATAAGGTGAGTAAGGTGTGGATAATAACAGAGAGGTCTAAACTCAAAATCTGTGTCCTAGGATCATGACCAGATTTAGATGGGATGGAGCTGCCTTGGCTATTGAAGCAATATGATTATCTTAACCAACTGGGAAACTAGCTAAGGTATTTTTAACAAGATAAAGAAGCGTAAAAATGTGAGAAGGCATTATTGCTAAGTGGCATTGGAATTCAATTGAAGAGGTGAGTTTTTTATAGGGGGGCTGGAACAGGAAGTGTGAGTCCCAGTGTTAAAGTTATATTGTCACCCCCTTTTTTCCAGCTTTCCCCTCCTGGAAATCACCAGCTTCATGGTAAACATGTGGATGATGACCAGCAAAGCCACTTTAGCCACTGCTGTTTCCAGCCCATCACAGCAGCAATATAAAATTCTGCCTACATTCAACTCCTATTCCTGTTTGTGAGCTGCAGTGATCACCCATTGAAGCAGCTGCACTTGGCTTAAAATCCCTACCTGCACCAGGTGGAGGATGGCTGAGCAGATAAAGGAGGATGAAGCAGGGTTGCAGTGGAATAATAGTTCGCAACAACACTGAGTTTATCTGTCAGAAAGTCACACAAATTCTATGAAATATCTGGAAAGATGAAATGGAAGGCTGCCAAGACATAACCTGTCTAGGGCCTGGAGAATTAAAATTCTTTGTTTTTACAAACCTGCACAGCCACTATACAGATTTTTGTGAATTTCACCAAAACTGGAAATAAATGATTTTTTCATTACCCTTATCCACGTGAAGCCTTCTATATAATGGGAAATGCTCTTTGAGAATGTGGCACTGATGGAACCTGTATTAAAAACGTACTTTAAGTCAAATGGAAGGGAGAGCAAAAAAGAATGAAATACAGATTGTAAAGAAAGCAGATGTCATTGGATGTGATCTTGTTCAAAGTTGTAGTTGCTTCACCCCTGTACAAAGTTTTAGCAGAGGCCTTCAGGATTAATACAAACCCAAATCCTGGGATATGTTTATTGTTTTAATAATCTTTCTGAGTGATGGTTGAGACCCTCAGAATACATAAACCAGAATATTTGTACTCTGTTTATGCCTGCTGTATAGCTATCTAACTAGTATTTTTATTTTTATTTTTATTTTTAATTTTATTTTTATTTTTATTTTTATTTAT
>JAODKT010001842.1:35180-55781 GCA_027576195.1 Cossypha heuglini | reverse complement strand
TCAAAGAGAGTCTTCTGCCTTTCTTAGCAGACACCTGTCCTTCAAACCAGGACAGTCCAATAATAGTTATACGGCTATCTAAGCTTTTACTCAGGCTCCCTTTAGATTTTAGCTGGTCTAGATGGAGCAGTTTCCATTAGAAATCTTTTAGGAGATTGTCCTGTACCCCAGCTATTAGCATGCCAAATTCTTACCAGATCAAATCAAAGTTCTGGATCTGAACTGCTGTTGCTGAAGGGGTACATGCTGCCTTTTTGACCACTACTGCCATCAGTTTTGAAACTGTGACATTTGTTATTGACAATATCCATGAGTCAGAGCATTTAGCACAGCACGTGCACAACACAGTGTCCCATGAGTTCTTGAGATGACCTGCTTTATGGCTTGTCAAATCATGGCTTCAGGCAGAGCAAGTCCTGAACTGTGCAAACAAATCCTGCACCTCTCTCTCTATATTGCACATATTTATCCTTTTATTTCTGAAATCAGATCTAAGGAATTCAGTATGCTTAGCTCACTTTAGAGCACAGCGGGATATTGCTTAAACTGACTGATGTCTTGCACATGAATAGTGAACGAAGGTTAGATAAATCTAATGTGTGAATGCCATGCCCCTGTTGAAGCAAAGAACTCAGGCAACCCAGGCTTGATAATTTATCTAGTGCAGCGTTTTTGCGGGTAGCACAGCTCTGTCTCTGCTGAGTGCATTGTCACCACTGCCTTTGTCCATACAATCATTACTAACATCATAAAAGCCCCATGAGGCCCCAATCCTCAGCACTTTACCAATGCCACTACAGGCAAGAGCCCTGTCCTGAAGAACAGTCTGGGTCTGTGGGGTACAATACTTCCTTTGTCTAGATTCAAAAGCACAGCAGAACCAAGAAGATTCATACGTGCTTGTGTGAGAGGAGAAGGCTTGGACTGGTCACAGCCAGTTTGATGTGCGTTTTATTCCTCTTATTTGCCTGCTCTGCTTTAACTTGTTTTATAGGTGCAATTGAATATTCAAGCAAGGTTGAATTTTTATGCCTGAAATTGTTTGTTATACATTTATACTGAGGTAATACGTCTACATACTGCTGTTGTAAACAGCATTGTTTTGTGTCGTACAGAAATTTGTGAACTTGCTTAATTGGCTCTTGTCTCTGGCACAATAAAATCCATCTGTACTTGGAGCAAAGAGATAAGGCTTGGCTGAATACAGGACTATTCCTCTCTAAATTCTTTCTCTCTTTCCATGAATTAAGAGTTGTTCTTTACCCCTGTCTGTTATCTTGTCTTCATGGTCTGGATAAGATTTTGGAATGTAAGAATTCAGTCAACATTAACTTTATTGCTGTGCTTTGCTCAGTTTAGGACTGTTTCTGTGACAGCTGGAAATGAATTTTTTTTACGAAAAATGTTTGGCTCTGGAGGTTTTCTTGAAGATCTATTTTTATCTTCCATAAAATGAGAACAAATACAGTCAATTATTTTGTTGAACCTTTCTGTACTGCAATTCTGTTCACATATGTATAGTTACTGTCTAATTGGATATGCACTTGTCCTCCAGCTAGCTGATTTCAGGCAGACCAAACAAGGCATTGCTATGTCCATAAATGAAGTGTTATGTTTTGCTTTATACCAGACTTATTTCGTGTCAGGATGTATACCAATAAACAGCTAATCATATATACAAAATTGCAGAAATTAAACTCTTTAAACACTTTCCCACAGTTATGAGGGGAAAGGATGAAGTCTCACATGATTTCTGGTAAGTCATGTTGAGCAGCAGCTAACACTGCAGCATTCATTGTACATTTAATTTCTTTGTCTCTACAGTTGACCCTGCCCTAGATGAGACAATGTTAATCACAGAGGAGAAAATGGGCCCAGAGTCTATTTTTTAAGTACAGCTCTGCAGTGAAAAGGATAGGATTTTATGTCTGAGGCTTATTTTGGTGTTTGAGTTGCTGAAGTACTGATAGCACTATCTATAATTCAGTGATAAAAACTGTAACACTATACACGTGAATGGCTGCTGTTCAAACACCAGGACATCCTCAGGCTAGACCACTGATATCAACAAATATTTTTATCCCCATCTGACAGATTCTGAAATTGAAGAAGGGAGCGACTATCTCACCTCAAGTCACACTGCAAGTTAGAAAGCACCCATGAGTGTTTAATATATGTTATATAATACTCTGTGTAATTTAGCATATGTATTTAATATATATAAAACATTCACTGGTAGTTTCTAACTTTGCTGTGTGATTCACAGCTGTGCAAATCCCTCCTTCAGTTTCTGAATATCTAAATAGTAAACCCATCAGTGTTTACATTTTAATATTTTGTCCTGGTGTTATTTTTTCTATTCTGCCCTCTGGCTGTTCTTTCTGTGCACCTGGCAGCTGCGATGTTTTAAAGGTACCTTCTTTAGCTGCATCAACCTATCTGCTGTGGGGACTTAGGAAACAAATTTCTGAGAATTTCCAAAAATCTTCTGCAGGTTGTTCTTGAAATTACAGATTTGATCTATGAATCAAGTAAAACATTTTAATCTGTAAATTATTCAAAAGTCTATGGTTCCTGACAATTCTGTCAGGCTAATATTTTCTTCTGGGATTTATACACATACAACAAAGAAGCCACTAACACCAAAGAGCTAGCAAAGTGATCTGGTACTCATTCTTTCTGAAGGTATTATACCACAAATGTAAACATATCAGAGGATATTTAATTAGGTTTAGATTTCAGGTGGGACATATCCAAAGTAAAATGTGAATACAAGAATAAATTGTTTGCATCTTTGAAAACAAAGCCTGTGGAGTCATGCATAACACATTTATTTACCATGAGGAGAGAGAATATTTGCTTCTAACTCATTTATAAAATTCTTCCCTTCAGCAATATGGAAGTAATTTTGTGGTCAGTGGGATCTGTTGATGTCCTTTCCTAGTTTAAGTGTTAGATATTGTACGTGAGGCATGCAGTCCTGTGTGTAATGTACTCCATCTGTTACAAGACTGAAAGGCACATTTGGTGCACGCGCCTGCCAAATGAACTGCTGTGAGCTGCCAAAAGTGTAAGATGCTAAAAGGGAGAGGTTGAATTTCCTGATTGTCTAATGCCTGCGAATGTAGCAACTGGAAAATAATTTCTAGTGTGGCATACAGTGGAATAATACAAAATTATTTATATTCCACTGTCTTTGGAGTTTCCAGTCATTTCCCTGCCTTCTTCCCTTGTCCACAGCTGTCTCTCTCAGTGGTGAGCGGAGGTTTACTGCCACCAGGCATTACTCAGTCTCTCTCTGAGGTGCACAATCAGGCATCCTGTTTTTCCCTTGGAATCTCCTTGCCTTCTGTTTCAAAAATATCACTTCTCTGCTAGAAGTCCTGGCTACCCAGCAGAGCTGGGATTTTTTAAGCCTAGGAGCCAGACCAATGGGAAGATTCTGGGTGCATGATGCATCCAGTTAAAGCAAGGGAAACTTGAAACAGCTCCAAGCTCCCTACCCTGTTAAGGTAGAAAGTGTGCCCACAGCCACAGACGAATGCATCTCTATGCTTTTCCTCCATTCCTCCTGCTCTCTTCAAGGATGGCTTGAGACAGGAGGACGTGGCATTCAGACAACTGCAGGCTGCTGGTGCTTTGCCAAGGTATGTTCTCCCTGCTCAGCTCAGAGCCCTGCTCTTGCTGCTCCTCTGCTTTCCTCTGTGAAGGAGTTAGTCCTTGGTCAGTGGAGGAGTGAAGGAGAGGACAGAAGGGTTTCAGGGCAGGGCTTGGCCTCTGTTTCTTCCTGTGGCCTGTAGGGCATAAGAGATGTTCACCTTCTCACCTTTGCCATAAGGAGAGGGCCATGGAAGGCTTGTAGTCTCTGAATTGTGCAGTCTGGGTGCTGCCTGCATTGTGCAGGACTGACATCATATATATATATATATGATAATTCAAAATTTTAGAAGCATATAATATGCTTAAATAAGTAAAAGCAAAAAACCCCCGTAGCTTATTTAGCAATTTAATAAAAGTAGAAAAACAGCTTAAAATAAAACACATAAAATATAACTTATTAGATAAAAACAACTTAAAACAAGATACATAAAAAATTTAGTTACTAAATAGAAGCCATAAAACCAAAATATATATTGTGAAAACCCTCTAAATCAAAACTTTAATATTGTAAAAACTCAATAAAGCAAAAAAAACAAGCTCCTAATTTAGCCAAGACAAACTAACCAAAGAACCAGCCAAACCTCCACTACACCTGCCCAAAGACAAGGGTCAAACAGTGAACACCTGAGGAAGGCCTCTTTACTTCATCTAAAGACCTCCACTCCCCACCACCAGGAGGTGTAGCACCACAAAAACTAATTATAATATAAAGCACAAAGAAGCAGAGAGTAGGCAGACAGGGAGGTGTGGGTTTATAAGATCTATATATATTTAAACTTAAAACCTGTCCTAACCAAATACACATATAAAATAAAAATCCCCCCATACATCTTCAACTAAAATAAAACGTGCCACTTTACAATTTTAACTGGTAAACTCCTTATTCCACAACACAGTGCAAGGGACAGATCATTTGCAAATATCTGAATATCTGATATTTAAAGTGCTTTGCTATTTGATTCCCTGAGGATCATGTTTATGAACAGAGGACATATGGTGATGGATAATAGATGCAAAAGGACAAAACACACTGATGTCAGCAAAACAACAGCAAGGAGTGGGTAGGTGTACAATGAAATCTGCAACAGCCAGATCATTTCTCTTTCCTGCTCTCTCTGTTTCTTCCATGAATAAAAGATAAGTCTGTCAAGGCTATGGTCTAGACTGCATATTGGAGCAATTTCTGCTGAAACAATGGGGCCACAAAACAGATTGCATTGAAACTTGAAGGTTTTAACAGGTTTTAAATTCTGGTTTCCCTTTCGAGAATGTTTGCTTTTGGGACATTTTGTTTGAATGGGTAGTTCTTGGATGTGTTGAAAGGGTTGGGGTTTCCTTCTGCCTGTGCAAACAAAGGTGAAAGCTCTGATTTAGACAGAACTATTGTGTGCATTAATTTAATTGAGCAAACACAATCAGCTATAATGAAAGAAAAGTATTTCTGTGCTGTACAGCAGGCGGGTGTTGCACTTGTCAGGGATGGATTATGATGTTGACAGGATCTACCCTAACACAATTTGGTGTTGTCTTTCTTTTTGCTACTTCTCATGGGGACTCAAGTTGGTAAAAAAACCCCAACCAGCATTACAAAACCAAGAGAAATTAATGATGCATAAAATATAATAACAGGGCAAAATTACATCTGACCCAGAACTATTTCTAGATGGTCAGTGAGGTCACTTGTGAGTAATGGTGACAAAGCTCAGGAAGTTATATAACTTCATAGACCAGAATTTTTTTTAGGTAGTCCAGTACAAATTAAATTTCAGGTGTCAGTTCTGTCCCTAAGTACTCAGTTTGCTGCATGGCTGGTAACAGGCAGTTTCACCTGCATCTTGTCTCTTGACTGCTTCTGGATGAAAGGCACATCATGGGAAAAGACTGCAGCATCACAGCAGCTCTCTGCTGCTGGGAAAGCTGCACAGCAGCTATGAAAACTCAGTATAATTTAACATCAATATAATTTAACATCAGCAGTAACGCTGATCCACCTTGGGCAAAGAACTGGAATGGCTCCAGGGTTGGCTGACCCCCCTCTGGCTCAAGTCCTATGAGATACAGAGCATGAGTAATCCCAAGGATCCAGAGAGAACAGTAGCTGTTTGAGGATTATAGATACATCTTTTTGGTATCTAGTGATGAAACCAACTTTTATACCCTAGTCAAGAAATTTGAGGCCATGGTGTTATTAGCTGCTCCTTTTATCACAGATCTGTGCATGAGTGGGAGAAGCAGGATGACACATGCAGGTGTTTCACATAAGCATCTAACAGCAAAAATGACAGAGCCAAGGAGGAATTTTCCCAATTGACAAAACGGTGTCATTCACATAGGTTCAGAGAGGGGCTGAAAGCACAATTAGTATCATAAAACCAGACAAAGTAAGAACTTGCCTAAATCCAAAATTTCAATGAAAACCATGAAATGTCAGCTTATGGGTGTAGTGTGAGAATTTTTCTAAATTTCAGGTTGTACAAGTGTTTTTCAGCTAAATACAAGATATCAACTCACCGATTCCATAGTCTGAACTCCTAAAAGGTTTGTTCAAGACTCCCAGGGTTTCAGCAGGAGTAACCCTCTGGTTATTAGGCTCCTGGACCCAGATGCCAAGCTTTGCACTTTGAAATAACTGCAATTGCCTCAGCAACCATGTGGTGTGGGAGAGATCTTTCAGGATATGCTGCCTGGGGACAAGAATTATTAACACTGCAGTAAGCAGTGGTGCAATATTCTGCAGCACATCACAAACAAAAAACCCCCAGACTTTGAAATTAAGTGGATTTCACAATAAACTGAAAGAAATTAGTTATGTTTACCTACATAGTCAGTGACAGATGAGTTGAAAGTGGAAGAAAAGAGTAGACAACTGTAAAAGTGGCAAGGCTTCCTCAGTTGCGACTCCCTGAAAACTGAACCTGTACACAGACTCCTTTGCAGCTGACTATGATAAAAAAATAGATATCTCATTTCTCTCAGTGCAGTTTATGTGCTGAGATGTAGAGGAGTGTATATTTCTCTGGTTCAGAAGGCACTGAGAAGAGTGGAAAGAGGAAAACCTTGGGAAATTAAGAATTAAGTGCCCCTAATATTCAGAAGCAGTCCTAGAAATTCTGAGAGTAATAAACAATCCATAATCATGATCATTGCAGGAGAGTAGGGTGAAGGGTGATTTAAGTACTGAGTAGCTTCAGAAGAGTTAATTCCAGAAAGAAAAAGAGACAAGTGAAGGAAAGAGGCAGAAAGTGATAGCAAACACTGTGATTAACATTCCTTTGTAAAGTCATCTCTGTGTGGACATGGTAGCTGACCTTAAGCTGCTGGGAGGCACTGGCTGAGTGAGAAGGAGTGTGAGAAGGAGTGTGGGAAGGAGAGTGGCTCACCTGGCCATTCCGGCTGTTCAGTGTGGTTGGCTTCCTGCAGCCCATCCCCTTTCCCCCAGGACAATGAGCTCATAGCAGATACTCTTCCACTTGGCCGCGTGCCACAGACTGAAGTGGATTTGGAATGTGATCTGTATTAGCAACAAACTCGTGCTATACTGAGGCAGATCTTGGTATATTGCTTTTGCTGTAATGCTTCTCAAATAATTATGATTTAATTGTGATACAGTCATTCAGGCTAACCTATGGCTGCATTATCTCATGCTTTCTTGTGGGCAGATTTTACTCAGCCTGTTTGGCAACTGTCTCAGGAGCAGGACATGTTAAAATTCTTCTTCCATTTGTCTGTTCACATTATATTCCTGTCTGATAGTGTAACATTTCACATGGCTCTCAAAAGGTCACGCCAGCCTTTTTGCCCTGTTCTTTCTGTAATTCTACCTGCTTCCATCTCAAGCAGCACTGAAGCATATGTACCTCCTTTGCACCTAACCACTTACTTCAATGTGCCCAAAATACGCAAACATTTCCTTCCCTGATGGTAAATAACTTTTCTCTTTCTAAATGGTGTTGTACACACTGCTCACAAAATGCAGACCAAAAGAACAACTGAGATGCAATGAAGAGAGAGAAAAATGCAAAATGGATTCTCTTATTGTGGCCTATTAAAAATCTTTGCACGTTATAGAAAGCTGCAGCTGGGATTGTCCTGGGGCCAGGGTGTGGGCTGTCCTGGTACTTCTGTGGCAGACACAAATATGGTCACACTCCTGTTTTCACACTCAGACTGCAGCAAGGATTATAGCAGCACATAATAACAAAAGAGTAAAATCTAAGTGCAGCAATTTACCGTAAGTAGTAATCACTGCTGACTACCTCTGTAAGAAGAAGAAAGACATTCATTCAAGCCTGTGGTTACATATGTATAGGTACTCAAATACATCTACAGATGCTTGCTACCCACTAGGAAAGCTGTTGTTGAGAGTGGGATTGTTGAAATTGGGCTGCAAGAGGCATTTTGTAGAGATTGCTGCTGCCAACCTAGTGGAGCACAGGCTGAGTAGTTCTTAAAATGCTTTTCAATCGATATTACAATTGTAATGCAGGCACACATTTATAAGTGTATGTGAAATAAAAGTCTGTAAGTCAACGAGAACAAATGAATAATGCAGGTGCAAATTAGAGACTTTGTTGAAGCAATAACCTCTGACTATCTAGGTGGCAACAGAAAGGCCACAAATGGCAAGGTAGAAACCAATGATTTTATATTGGCTGCAGTGGTAAGTAATGGAAGGAAATCTTCCTGACCTTACCTGACATTGATTTCCACTCCGGATCAAATTTTGTTCCCTGCTATTCTGACTATTTAAATTATTATTCTCTGGCAAGGTCACCTGACACAGCTGTAGAATTGCTATGTGCAGTAAGGTACAAGGACAGGCAATACACATCATAACAGCATCTCCTGCTCTAGTCCCAGTACAATTGTGGGTTGTGAATCAGGAAGAAGTAGATGAGAAGGAGATGTACTATCATTTGCTATGACTCACAGCTTTTAGGAAACCTTGTTAAACAAAATTTCCAGGTACTGCATTAATTTTCTTGAAGTTTTTTTTCAAAAATGTTGCTCTCTTTGCCACAAATGAAGTGTTTTCAGAGACATGAAAATTCAGCTAATACAGCATAGTGGAAAAAAAGTAAGATATAGTTTTATAATTGAAAAAAATTAGCAGAAACAGTCCTTGTTTGGTTTTTTTTTTTAAATTTTATTTGTGTCAAGGCCTGAGGAGATGGATAGAAGTATATTGCCAAAAGAGTGACTTTTGTAAGTGTTTTTATATTTTAGCTAGAAAAGGGGCTTCTACCAGCCTCACTGAGTCAAATATTTTCACTTTGACAAAAAGGACACATTTTCAGAAAACAGGTAACATGTCAACATCTTGGCCTAAGTAATGAGCCCAGGGTTTTGCCTTGAGTTGCAGGAAACTGCAAAATTAATTTTGGATGAATGCAAAAAACCTGAGTCTTAGATCTTAGATCTGGCCACCAGCTGCCAAGTGCATGCTTTCCTTTCTGTGTTTGGGGGTTTTTTGTCTTGTTTTGTTTTGTTTGTTTAATTGTTAGGGGATTTTTGTTGATTTTTTGTTTTGTTTTTTTTTTTTTAGTTAGTTTTTTTTTGGTTTGGTTTATTTTGGTTCAGTTTTGTTTCAGTTTTGTTTCCTTGTGTGTTCTTGGTTTTTTTGTTTGTTTTGTTTGGGAATTTGGGGGAGTTTTTTGTTTGATTTGGTTTTTGTTTGTTTTTGTTGTTGGTTGGTTGGTTTTGTTTATTTTTGGTGGAGTTTTTTCTGTTTGTTTTTTAATTTGTTAATTTATTCTTTTAGGATTCCCCATCTCTCTCTTTGGGTTCTTCCTGTTGTCCTGGTTTTGTCATTTCTCAGGCTCATTACCAGAAGCAGAATTTATGACAGAAAGAGTAGAAGAGGACTATCTACAATTAAACTTCACTTTTAATTGCTAATCAGCATTAGAGAAAACAGTAATATGTTTGTAGATTGCAGTGGAATACAAGTTAATTTTATCAGTTGTGTTTGTTTGTCATTTAGAAGTGCACGTAAGTCCCAAGCAGTACTGCAACCTAAGTATACAAGACAGTAAATAAATCCAGAGCATGTCAGGAACACCCCTCAGCACCTTACAAGCAAATTCAATCCACTCAGATCAGACACATCCAACTGGATGAAAAAATAACATTGGAGGAAGCAGGGAAAGTCTTCATAGTATACATGTTTCATAACTGTTTGAGAAACACAGCAAAAGCTTTCTACATAGAGGAGCCAGATTTGAGGAGAAAATGTATAGGAGCACGAAGGGATAGTTTGAAGTGAACAGGAAAAGAGAAACCTGATTTTTCAGCTACCTTCTCTTAGGCATGTTAACAGGCTGCATGAAGGAGAAGAGGATAGGCCAGCACAGAAAAGGGGTTGTGTTAATTGCAGGGGTCTGTGCCAAGCGGGGCAGCCAGATACTGTAGGTGACTTCTGGAAGTGTGTGAAGATGTGGAAAAGGAGGAGAAGCATGAATATAGAAGCGAGGATCAAGCAGCAAACAATGGAAGAACAGAGATGGCAATCAGGTAGGAAAGTATGCCTAAGGTTGAATAGGACAAGTGGCCAGGAGGAGGTGAGAAAGTCTCACTTGGAATAGAGAGGAAGAACAGGAAGATGGTGGGTATAGTGCTGTGAGAAAGAGAACAAGGAACTGTAAAGGCATGAGGTGAGGAGGAGGAAGACACAATAAAGAAAGAAAGAGGTAGTGCAAGGAGGAAGGAGGAAGCACTAGGAGGAAGAAGGAAGAGGAAAAATTGTGGAAGTCTGGTGGAACAGTGGAGAAGTGATGCCCAACAAGCACTGTATCACTTGGGGAAGAAGAAAATAGCACAAAGAGTAACCACAGGAGGTGAACTGTCTGCCAGAAGAAAGCCTGAGCATACAGCTCCTGAGTGAGCCAGTGAGGTGCTGAGCATTAGGTTTGTGAAAATTGAGAGCAGAGGAACAGCTGGCTGCTGTACCTGTGGCTGGCCCTGGGAGTCTGACAGCTGCCAGCCAAAAAGTGGCTATTGGCAAGCGTCTCATCCGTGAACAAGGACAGAATGTGGCTGTGTGCAAATACTTTTAAGGATGAGTGATAAACTGATCTGATTTTGATGCTAGGAATGGATTATGTGTGGGCCAGGACTCTTGCCTGATTGACGCTATGGGGAAAATCAAGGAAGAAGAATGCAGAACTATCTTTCCAGCCGTTTCCATGTCCCTAGTGTTGGAAGTTCCTGATGTGTGGGGTAGGCAGGTTGGCAGCAGAGCACTATTCTGCTATTCAAAATCTCTAGAAGGTATAAGCATCCAGTTGTGCTCTCTTTTAATCCTTTTCCAAGTCTCTCTCAAGTTGAAAATGAACAGCCCAAAGTGGATACTACATTTTCTGGTGTCAAAAGTGGTTTAGCTTTCAACAGCAGTGTGATGTGAGGAACTGATTCAAAGGATTTGACTGAAGCAGTGGTTGTTTAGACATAACCAACTCCAGCTTTAAACTAGCCTGCAAGCTATCTGCACTTATCAGCACAAGGCATCAAATCAGGGATTGATTTACCTTAATCAGATTTTTTATGGAGACTTGATTAAAAAGCGTGACTGAAAAATGCAAATATTAGATTTGAAATGTCATAACATGAACATAATATACTTCTGAATTATTCAGTGGGACAATGCAGTATTGGTAGATGATGTTTAAATTATTAAAAACATAATTTTCCACTTTACAGCAAAACAGTTTTTACAGGAACCTTCCCATTTAAAGTGATGAGACTGAATGAATTTGTTAAGAACTCCAAACAGTTCACTGTATTATTGGCAACAAACAAAAACAAACAGAGGTGTTTATTCCACAATTTACCCAAGCTATTCTAGCTCCTGGGTTTTAATTTTTTTGAGAAAAGGGGTAAGACAGTACTTGTGCCATAATTTTTGTGTGATTTTTCTTTTTTTTGAGTTAGTTAGTGATTATTGCCTGAAGTGTATTACTTACACAGTGTGGTACTTACACAGTACCACACAGTACCAGAGAAACACATAAGTATACTAGATCTTATGCTGAAGGATGTTGTCATTTCACCAAAACAGATACAGGCATAATGTTTTCATCTCAAAATCCACATTTCTGTCTGCCTACCTCTGTTTGGTTACTTGATTTACCACGCATATTTTTAATGCTTGCATGACTGTAGTATCTGGCCAGCCTACAAATGGATAATATTCTACATTTCTTTGTCATTTTGGACCCAAAATAGATCAGGCTCTGTAACTATAGTGATGATCAGTGTTGGAAAACATGCCACATTCATTACAGCATGCATACATGGATATTTCATACTGTTTTTCACAGCAAAAGCCAGTTCCAGCAGGAAATGTCCTGCCACCCTTTCCAGGCACTCGTCCCAAGAGCCCTCAGAAGCAATCAAGATTTGCCATCAGGATGAGCTGCAGAAGTGATGTCACCCAGTGGGTAAATTTTTCTGATACTGACCCTGAGTACTAATCTGCTGATGGGTGCAAAGCACAGGCTGGTGTCACAATGTGCCATGTCAGGCATTTTGGGATGCTCACTGACATGACTGACAGCTCCCCTGTCACTGACCACTGCAGGACACTACAACCTCCCCAGCACAGCCCAGGACCTCACTGTTTTGGATTTTCAGCTTCAAACACATGTGGAGGTCACCAGTGACAGAAAACCTCACAGAATCTGGCAACTGCTGAAGAAAACTGAATTTCAGCACCTTCCCAGTGAGAGGTGTTTTCGTGCTGTAAGATTCTACTTGGAAAGGTAGATGAGAAATCAGTTAAGGTGCTGGCCCTGAAAGTGTTTCATAACCCAAAATTCCCACTCAGGTAGTTCCTGTGAGGGTTTTTTCCAGTCAGGTGTGTGTTGGCCCAGAGCCTGAGATGGCAGAGATTGTCCTTTGAGCTTGAGGACCAAGTTACATTTGAGAGAGGAAGGCTGAGCAACCTCTATGGCTTTCACGCTTCTGGAGTGCGAGCAATGTCTGAGCAAGGCTCTCAGCCTCTAACATTAACAGCTGATAGCCATGAATTAATTTGAAAATTCTGATTTTTGCCTATTCACTGTGCCTTTAACAAAATCAAACCTATTGTGCCAAGTAGGATGGTGCATAAATAAATAACTAACTCATAGCAGCTGTGAAGTCAGTGCTTGCCAGAACTGTATATAGCAGTTCCCAGAGACCACTGGGAAGTTGTAGAGGAAAAACAGTTTTAGAATAACATTTTAAAGTACAATTTTTAATCAGACTAATAACTTACAGCGTAACTGCATCTGTGGACTTGTTTAAGTAGAATAAATGTGGAATAAACAGAATATTGACATCAAGCAAATATATAATGAGATTGATGAGAAATATACTCTTCTCCACACTATCCATCTTCTAAACACTAAAGATTTGGGGAAGTGGTTCAGACATCATCCTGCTCCCTGAAATTGAATACTAATTCATTTCCACCCCATTCCTGATTTGTCATATGAAGGACTGTGACTCATGGGATCGTGAGCCTTGCAAAAGCAAGAGAAACTATTGGCTTCTGAGTACCGTGTGCTTAATCTTTTGAAGAAGTGAAAAATATGCAATACTAAATGCTTTGAATTCTCATTGCTATTACCAGTTTAGGGTGAGTTTTTAAAATGCTCATTGTTTAGCAGTTCCCATTGTGACCCTACTGACAGGACACCCAAGAACTTTGTGCTTGGTATATCTATCTATTCTGGAAATCTGGCCTCAGTTATGGAAGCTAAGAAGTTTTGAAAGTCTGTCCATTTTTCCAGTTGTTAAACTTATCTCATAATTGAACATGTAATAGTAGAAGAGTCACATATTTCTTTAAAAATTCAGGTAAGTCCTAAAGTGACCACCAAGGCGATCAGAGGGATGGAGCACCTCTCCTATGAGAAAAGGGTGAGAGAATTTTGGATTGTTCAGCCTGGAAAAGAGAAGGCTTTGGTCTTCCAGTGTCCTAAGAGAGCCTGCAAGAAGGATGGAGATGGAGTATTTATGAGAACATGGAGTGACAGGACAAGGGGGAATGGGTTCAAACTGAGAGAAAGTAGGTTTAGGTCAGATATTAGGAGGAAGTTCTTTGCTGAGAGGGTGGTGAGGCCATGGCAGGGAAGTTGCCCAGGGAAGTTGTAGCTGCCCCATCTCCAGAGGGGCTCAAGTCTGGGTGGGAAGGGGCCCTGAGCAAACTGGTCTTGTGGGAGGTGTTGCTGTCGATGGCAGTGGGGGGCTGGAACTGGAAAATCCTTAGGCTCCCTTTCAACCCAAACCTTTCTGTGAATCTTTGGTCGCTCCACCCAGTTCCAGACCCTGATACCCGTTGTGTGAGGTACAAAACCTATTTGCTAACTGCTAGTCCTCAGGAGTAGAAGGAGCCCTCTTTCTTGTGTGGGCAGTGACCTGCTTTCAGCCTTCACACTCAACAGACTCTTGACCTCCTGCTCGGAATGGCAGAGTCCACCTGCACCTCTGCTGCCTTGGTGGGACGAGACTCCTGAGCCTGCAGGGTCTCTGAGAAGATCCCCCCACTCTCTCCCTTATCCTCCTCAGGGCTGCACAGCCTGTTCGTGTCCTCACATGGAAACTGATGAGAGGCGATTTGATTTTAAGCAAAATAATTTGATTTATTTGATTTTATTGAATGTGGTTATAAAAAGATGTTAATTTGATTTCCAAATCAATTGGTGAATCTGAGTTGTGGATTCAGACCTTGTGTCCTCCACTCTTGATGATTTTAAAGGGAGTTTTTTAGACAGTGAAATCTTCTTAATGCATCTAAACTTGATACACAAAAAATGTAGTCAAATTTTAAAATCTCTGCCCCTTAATAAGGCAAGCAATATACACAATGCTCATGAAATGGCAAAATATTGAAGCAATCCGGGCCAATTTGCTTAAAGAGGAAAACAATTCTAAATTGTACCAGTAATTTCAAAAAAATTTACAATCCAGATGATGTAGTCATTAAAATGTGATTGTGATATTCTGAAACCAAGAGAGAAAATAGTTTTTGCAAAGATACAGGTCTCACACTGTATGAAATGAGTGACTAAGTAGGGGTCCTAGGCTGGTACATAAAGCTACTGGAGTTCTTGGGAAGGACTAGTAGCAGGTAAATGACCTCATGTTTCCTTTTTTTCTTGGTCGCATACAAATTAATTGAATACAAAAAATATTTTGATTAATTGTATTAAATTATCCCATGAGTTATAATTATGCATTTCCTGATTATAATTGCACAACTCCTCAGAGTAGCTGATGTGATGGAGAGAAGAACTGACCTTTAGTTTTTGATTTAAAGTCCCGATTTTAGAATAAGTGAAAGATCTGTGTCTGAATTAATTATTATATTAGTAATAAGATAAGCTATAGATTTGCTTTTCATTAGCACTACAGAACATTAGTTATTCAGTACACTCTGTTATGTGTAGTAGTCATTCCTAAGTGACTAATTACAGGGATGATTCATGTGATATTTGAAATGCTGATCTCACTGTTCATCACTGCCATGAAATGTGGATAATTTCATGTACAGTCTGGATGGTGGTATTGAATGCTATGTGATGTAAGTATGTCACAGCCCGATATTTTCTGATCCCCCTTATGGCAGAGTCTCTGAAATATTTCTTTGTAAGTTATCACTGTCATTGATTATCAACAAATTTCCCTCAACTTGTTTTTTTTTAGTTCACTAATTTATATGTGTAATTTGTCTGTGGAGCTGAGGGAAGGCAACATTTTTCCATAAAAAGCTGGAAATTTGAAAGAGAGGGAGTAAGAATTCATTTGGTGGATAGTTGTAATAGCCAGTGTACACATTGGAAAACCAAGTTCTCAATTTTGGAGCTCCAGATCTGTGTTTTCTTTCAGAATTTAATTTTGAAAGCCAAAACTTCTGTCTAGACCTCACAGTGCTAGAGCAGTTTTTATCCTTTCTGGAGCCAATGAAAATATTTGATGTATCATAAAAGACTGTTGTAAAATACT
The DNA here is from genome assembly GCA_027576195.1 of Cossypha heuglini. Taxonomy (NCBI): domain Eukaryota; kingdom Metazoa; phylum Chordata; class Aves; order Passeriformes; family Muscicapidae; genus Cossypha; species Cossypha heuglini. The sequence goes on along the minus strand of JAODKT010001842.1, from coordinate 40,133 downwards.
TATTTTAGGAACTGTGTATCCTAATTTTGGCAAATGACACCAAAATATGCCAGTAGACACATACTGGGTGTGCTGCTGTTGGATGCACATGCTGTAATCAGCTTTCTCTTGGCTGGCCACAGTTTTGAATGAGTGGTTGGGATGTGATTTGTGGGTGCCTGCTAAGATTCCTGACTGAGGTGGGGAGCATCCCTGGGCCTTGATGGACCTCACTGGTTGTGAATTCAGTAGAAGCTTTTCTGAGTCACATCTGCACAGATGCTGAGCTGGACAAGATGCTCCCATTAAACTGCCTGCCCCAGACCTGAGGTGTCTCCAAGATTTACTCAGCACTGTGGTTAGACAGAGGTCACGGGGCTTGAATGTTTTGACTGAAGTCCGGCTGGTGATTTATTTCAGAGATCTAAATCCTTTCATGGGTCTGAGTCATAGGCATGGATCTGTGACATGAAAGCTGAGAGCAGATTGTTGCATCTTTGTGGGGACAAGGTTCTGGACAGGCACTCATTTTCAGATTCACGGCTTGTCAGTCTCTGATGGGAAGGGTTAAATATCATCTTTGTGGTAATTCTCTGTTCTGTGGATTGAAATGCTGCACAGGAATGGAGCAGATCCTCCTCCCCACCCAATGAAGATGAATTTCACCCACAGGGATTGGAAGCTTACTGGGAAACAGCAATGGTATTAGTCATTTTCTAATGTGAGCTAAGACCAACATCTCTCCTGTGTTACACAAGGAAAGAGGGCTATTTCTAGTGAATCAGAGAATTAATTAAATGCCATGGGTATAAACAAAGTAAATAATCATGTAAAGAAAGGCAAACATTTTATACCTTTCAGACAACAAATACAGAGAAATTGATCAGAGACTTGTCATCCACGTTGTATTCTGCTGCTCTTTTGGTTTTTATTTTGGTTAGTTTAAGCAGTGACATTTACTCACAAGTTTATACTAAATGAATAACTGATATTCATGAGTCGTTGATCTTAGTGTGGTATTGGGAATGAAAATCTAATTCTTATCAACACCAATCTTCAAGTAAGAAAAGGCACTAGCCAAGCTAGATGGCCTTAGTTGTCTTTGAGCAAGTAATAACAGGAAAAGTGACAATGAAGACCACAATTAAGCAAATATGAGAAAAGACGTACAAGAATACACACAGATCATAAACACCTGCTATTTTGTAATTGCTATGTTACACCAAACACCAAGCCAGAGGGCTGTTGATCAGACTATAACATGCATCTCATTTTGTGAAAAACATGTGATAGAATGAAACAGGAGAAAGAGAGAAAGCTCTTGTACAGAAATCTGGCACAGTCAGGATGTTTGCCAGACCCTTAGGGCTGGTCAGAAAGACAAGGCTTCGTTATTCACTGTCTCTTATGCCAGTGGCATTGGCATGTCTGGAGTACTCTGCCTGTGGTCACGCTTGTGAGCACAACCCAGCAGCTTCCCTTCATCTCTGTGGTGGTCTGCAAGACCCAATCTTTGTTTAGTTCTTAGTTTAGCCCTCAAATAGTGGGCTTTGGGTGGAAAGAGCCAAAGCAAAGAAAAGGTGAAACTTTCCACACCTTGGTCTTCCTTGATCAGTGGAATTGCAGTCACATCCAACTTGAATCCTGTGGCTTTATCTACATTATGCTTTGTGAGTAGTGCCAGAAAAAGCTGTGAACAGCATTAGGATTGACTTTCTTCCTAATCCACATCACTGCTGCACTGACTGCCCACAGGAAGGCCATGGGGAGCCTGTCAGCTCTAAGGTGCATGTTAAGATGTCCAGCAACCAGCCAAGGTTTTGTGGGTGGAAGATAAGGGCTGTTGCTTCAGAGCAGCAGAGGTCTGCACTTTGCACAGCTGCATTTTATAAAAATGTATAAATAAATAATCACATGTATAAATATTTTCGTTTGAGACTAGCATATTCATCATGAAGGATATTTAAAATTCTGTACCTTTTTTTTCTGTCCCATAAGTAATACAGTGGAAGAAATCAGAATCTAATATAAGAAAACCCACATAGTTTTTTTGCTTAAGATGATCTACAGATCTTTTGTAATATGAAAATACACTATTTTTAGTTTCTTTTTATTTTCTTCTTTTTTTTTATAGTGTGCTTAACTGACTTTATCCTGGCCCAAGATCGATGTTTTTAGGACATGCGGAATTACATATTTATGGAACTTAAGTACTAAAGATGTACAATTTGTTCTTTAAAATTTGGCTCCCCTTGTAGTCTTCACTTATAAACCCAGATAAACAGAAGAACACATGCCTGGCTGAAATGCACAATCCTTGCAGCTCTGACTTATTGCTTCCTCATTGCAAGTCCTCCTTCAACACTCCCTTCTCTGGTTTCGTTTCAAGACTGTGAAGACATTTTTGCCTGCTTTTATGTTTGGCAGAAGATTGAAGACAATTGCTAGATAAACTTGGTTACCACTCTGGGGGCTGAAAGACCAATAGCTACCCAGGCTTCTGCATGATGCCAACACAAGAACTTGACCAGAATAAATTGTTGTCCCATTAAGCCAAATCTTTTATGTGGAACAATTTTGATAAGCCAGTAAGGAAAAAAAAAAAAGTTTTTTTTTTTAATTTTAAAAAACCCACTCAAACTACCCCAACCAAGAATCTGGGGAGTAATTTGTTTAAGGCCAAATGGCAGGCTCGTGCAGGTAGGCTAGCATGCTTACCAGAGGAGGAAAAAGCTGAAGCAGCAGTTACAGGCATTGCCAGCAGTGGGGTATGCCAGCACTGCTACTATTTTTGGAGGCAGATATATGGCAACTATCAAACTTTTCCAGGAGATGTGAATCAGTCTTGTTAACTATCAAAGAACATGGTCAATGGACATGCTTCCTTATAGTTTTGATTTATTAACTTCTACTCTGAAGTTTAAAAATCTGAACCAGTAGCATGCTCAGGTTGCTTATGTGTTTACCATGCAGTAGTTAATGCATATCCTGCTCTCATTTGAATATGCCTGTTCTAAAGTACTGCCTTCAAAAGGTAATGCTCTGGCCATGCCAAAAGAATTTTGCCTGGATGACAGGTTCAGAAATGCACAGAAGCTATCCAATTTTATCTGAAAGGTGAATTTTAAAACGTGGAAGTCTAGGGAATTTAGCAAGAAAAGGTTGAACTTTAGCCTGTGTTTGTTTACATAAGGAGTGCTTTCCTGGAATGTAGACACCTAGATGTTATGTATTAGCAGTAGAGCTATAAAGGCAAAGATTTGCAGTTTACACATATATCAAGGCCACTGTGGCCTCCCATTCACCTGCCCCCAGGGGAAACAAGTGATTATTCAGAAAAAAATGTTGTTTTTCCAGTAAGGTCTTCTGTCAGTAGATCAGTTGGGTAGGGCTTCATGTTCTTCTTAGCTTCACAATCTTCTCAAGCAAATTCCTTGTTGTGTAAATTTAGATAAGTATTGGATTTTTTATTCACAATATCTGCACTTGGTGGTCATTTTCTTGTGTTAGACTTGAGTGGGTTAAGGAAACTTTGCTGTCTGAGCATGCAGAGGCTGCTCTGTGAGCCACACTGGCACCACCTGCTTGGGACTGAAGCCCCTCTGCAGCAGCAGCCCCAGGGAGGTGATGGATGTCCTGCTTGGCTACTTGCACACCCCACACAGTCAGACCATTTTCCTTACTGCCTTGACTTCAGGCTTCCCACAGCAGAGTCTCAGACCTCTGGGTCCTTAAAATAATATAATCATTGTGCAACAGCAGATGTGCAACAGCCTCACCACAAGGATGGTGCCAAGGAGGAGGGACCCCCTCAAAAAAGGAAACCCATGGCTTTTATACTCTGGCAGTCAGTATGGGGACATCTGGGATCTCCCTGGTGAGTCTTTGGCTCCTGCAGTGCCCCTCACCTGGCTGTGACAGAGGTCCCTGTGGATCAGTTTTGCAGAAGGTTGGCAGTTCATGGATGCTTGCCCTGGGCTCTGCCATCCCGACCTTAATCTGCACAGTGACCTACCTGCACTAAATATATTCCTCAACATCTGAGACATTCTTCCTCTTAATTTCCTAGTAAGTACTTATCCCTGAGTATGACCTTTTGGCTCAAATTGCCTGCTGAAATGTTTCATTCAAACGGATTCCTCTCCTTAGCCTCTTCATCTAGTCAATTACAAATTTTCTGGAAAACACCTGCCGCAGATAATATCATATTGTGAAGAGAAACTGCCTAAAATATTTTATTAATATGACTCGTAATTTGTTTGATATTGCACTGTTTGCTACAGCTGCCTGCTAGAGTGAGTTCTTGGCTGTTTCTGATAATCCGTCTCATTGCTTACTAGCCATGGTACTTATTTGAACTTTGCCTGTGTGCTGAGGTTGGCACCATGGCATGGAAATCCAGGGTGGGAGATGGGATAAAACCCTTTGGTAAACCTCTGAAGAATGATAGGAGTGAGAAGTTTTTGCCAAGTGCATCATACACAAGGCTCTTTTTCAGGTTGTGAACCAGCCCATTTTTTTGCCTCAAGCTGAAGTCGCCCATGCAGCCTTTTAGGAGACTCCTCAAAAGAACTTTGGTAAACACTGGCTTTCCCTGACAAGTTCTGGCAGAAGTTTGTGAGTCTAGAAATTGTTCCAAGTGCACAGTGTGGCCTTTTAAAGGTGAGGAGGAGGATGAAGATGGTAGAAGGGTAGATGAAGAGCTCTGCGTTAATTTGTTCAGCAGTATAAAGGTAAAGAGAACTTGGTTTGTCTAGGCAGGACAGGAGCACAGACCTTTCATTGCCTTGATTCTGATTGCTAGCAGTGTTTCATCTCTCCTGAGGAAGGTATTTGTGTTCACCCACTTGCAGACTCACAGCACATGGCTGTGGTGGTGGGGTAGACCCTGGTCCAAGTGGCATTTTGACCTCCTCTGCTAGGTTGCAATACAGGATGTGACCAGAAATGTGTATTCTATCACCATCTGTTGAA
>JAODKT010001842.1:0-25342 GCA_027576195.1 Cossypha heuglini | reverse complement strand
TGCCCCGCTCTCCTTTCACCTGCTTCTAATCTCACCGTGTCTCTGCCCCTCCCTCCGAGAGAAACTCCCAAAAACCAGAGAGGTTCCCCCTCCCAACATCTCAAGCACTCAGCCATCAGTTCCTCTTGGCAACTCAATGGGAAAAATTCCACAGGTAACAAGGAAAGAAAAAGGAAAGAAAAGCCAGCCTCCAGCACAGGGCCCTGCCTTGCCTGAGGAAATGGGGTACCCTTCCTGGTGCTGGCACAAAGCTGGCACCAGGGAAGCAGGAGAGGGAAGGAAGCATCGAAATAGAGAAGGAAAGGGAGAAAGATATGTCCAAGCTGGGAAGAAGAGGTGAGAGCAGTCAAGGAAAGCAGTACACAGCAGGCATACGAAGGAGCACGAGACTCCGTGGCGTATGGTCCCCTGCAGAACTGGGTGTATGATAACGGGTAGAAAGGCATGTATTTCTGTATCCTATGGATAAGCAGCTATGTTTTCAGTCCTAGTTTTACAGACTTAGTTTTTAGTTCCTGGCTCTTCTTTTGCCTGGCCGGACCCTTAAGTAGCTCAGTTCCCGTTTCTCACCTCCTGTGCCATGTTCTCCTGAGCACCTTTCTACCCAAAGGCAGCTCCCTGTGTTCCTCATCTCCCACATCCCCATCTTCCCAGCTTGCAATCCACTTCCTTTCCGCAGCAACCAATAGTATATGTTAGCAAATTTTGGGCTGAGTTCTTTTATTAGGTACTATGAAGTGCAGTGAAATATGCAGGATGACTGATTTGTACATGGTAATAGGAATCATGTCTACTGTCATTTCAGTAACTATGAACACAGCATGAAAAGTTTTTCAACAAAAAATACCATCTAACCCTTTTCATTTCAATGGCCATTTCAGTAGTGTATTTAATTGTAGTTCTGAGTTTTGATAGAAATTAAGATTTTATCAAACTACATAAAAAAAACAAAGTGAGATGAAGGAAAAACAAACATTACTTTATGCTTTAAGAGGGAAAGCTAGTTTTGCCTCCAAGGATTTTCCTTCAGTAAGAGGCTAAAAGGCTGCCAGATATCAAGGACAAAGTTATGGATTACAATGTTTGAGTAACTTTCACTGCATTGAACATTACTAGGCCAGTCATAAAGCGATATGAATTTGCATTTAGTAGTCTCCTTGCTGTCAGTATCAAAGCTGCTTTTTAAGATCATGGCTTAAGAACTGAGATCACTGGAAAATCATCTCCTGTGTCATAAAGAAACCTTTTGTTACTGGACTAGGGATGTTTATGCTACTGCAGTAGAGATGGCGTTTGAGGGAAATGTACTCTGCTCTTTTGGAAGTCTTAATGGTTTATCATCTAATTCCTAATGTATGAAATTATGCTACTGTTTCATTTCTTTCCAATACGTGTATTCTTTGATTCCTTTGCATGCAGTCATTTCAAGGAACAAATATTGCTAACATCACCATGGAAAGTAAAGATAAACCAGTTGCTACTGGTTACCCAGTTCCCAAATCCAGACTGTTGTATCTTTAGTATGATTTACTTTGTTTTCTGAATAAAAACTTTTGTTTTGTTAATGAATTAAGACCTCTCCTTTGCAGAAAATACTGTATTTAACCAGATGTGTTTCAGGATGTAATGGGCCAGGATTTATTTTGACCTATCACTTACTAAGCTATTTGTGATTGTGTCAAATACAAGGTGTACATTTCCAAAAGAAGCTCTACATAGTGATCTGGTGTTAAGGAGTAACCTGAACCCTTTAAAATATTGGAGAGCCTTGTGTTCAAGATCTACTCAGAATAAAATAATATTAAGAAAATTGTTATTGACAAGGCGATGGGTTTCTTTCCAGAGTCTATTTGAAAAGAATGTAATTTTAAATTGAACTTTCAAAACTGCACTTACCAAAAAATTTGTTATACTGCCAGATGCCTTTGTGAATTTCCGTTGCTATTGGGGTAGATTTATATAGCTACCATTATATTAGTGTTGAAAAATGTCATAAATTAAAAAACATGACTAATTTTTTTTTTTATATTTGTGAGAACTAAATAAACTTGTTCTTGCTGAAATTACAAACAGATAAACTCCTTTCACCTCTATTTACCCTTGAAGGATGTATTGCATTTCATTACCTCTATCACATGCACACCAACACACATTGTACCCATTCATTTACTCAAGCAATTCAGTTGTACCCATAGAGAAAAAAGAGACTTCTCCTTGTAGCTAGGATTTAGAGTGGCAGTTCTTCCTCCTGCAGCTCAGCAATCTTTGTAGCATGGGAATGCCAGCCCTTCTTGTTTTGAGTCCTTACTGTGGGAAGGGTGCTGAAAGCTGTGTGCTGAGGAATGAAGTGGATACGGTGCATGAGTGAATTACTCATTACCAAGTGCACAAAGATTCTCTTGAAAGACTGCAGCATCTTGAAGTAAACTGCATTTCACCTTACATAGAGTAGTGACATAAAAGCCACCATCTAATGCTGTTTACACAGGCTGAATCACTGCAACTGCACAATCCTACCCACTTGTTTTCCCTCCTTGTTCTTCCTGCTTGTGACTTGTTTGAAGTATATAAAAAGTACCTACCTCTGGACAAAACTGTCTGCTCTCATTATTTCATTAACTAAAACAATGTGATTCTGTCTCCATTTGGGAGGCTGGTAAGCACTGGGATGCTCCTGGTAAACTAAAAAGAGAATATTAATTACAGAGGAGGGACTTTCCATGTAAAAAATCCATCAAAAGTATATGCCACTGCTAAAATTACTGCATTAGACTTCAGAATGTGTGGTCTGTGTTAGGACCTGGTAAAGTAATTAACAGCTGCATTGGAAAGTATGATTTGGCTAAGGGACTGGTCAAGGATTAATAGACACCAGCAAAATTCTGTGGCAATTTGTATGTGCCTATATAGCTTGTATTTTCTTGTCTCTAAAACATTAGAACTGTCCAGAATAAACTTGTTTTATCACTACATCTTTCTTCTTGAACAGGAGGCAGAAACCAGCAGGAAAAAGACTAGTTTAATTTAAGGGTTAAGCAGGAATTACACCATGTCTTTTCAGCTCTGGTGGTCTCTCATTTCTTTGGAAAGACAGCACAGCCTTGGGCTGGCTGCAGTGCACATGACTAAGTCTCCAAATCTGGATTTCCAGAGTTCAGTTTAAGAGAGGATGACCTGGTTAGATATCTCCACATCAGAGGGGATAAGCAGGCCAGTCAAGAAGCCAAGAGTGGAGAAAAGATTGTAGAAGGTTCTGGAAGGCCATTAAAAGACAGTCACAGAAGAGGCAAGAGCGGTCAGGTAAGGAGCTGGTCAGACTGAGGAGGATTGAGAGCTGCTACTGACCCTTATGTTTGGGACCAGAAAAGCTGCTTGATGGATATTCTTGGTGGGAAGAACAGATGGAACAGTAGGGTGACTGTTCAGTTCATTTGTTCATCCAGAGCTTGTAATGAACCTTTAAAGGTGATTCTTCAGTCTGAAAATCTTGCAAAGGTTAAGGTGGCTGTGCAGCTAGAGGAAATTGTAGGTAGTCAAATTCAAAACTGCACTCCTATAAGCCATCCTTGTTGGTTTCTTTCTTGTTGTTCTCCCCCCTGTAAGATTTTGCCTCTTTACAGATATTGGAGCCCCAGATTGTCATGGCAGAGGAATTAGATATCCAGTTCATACCTACTCATGCGTACCACTGGCTTAGATTTTTGAATAAACCAATGTGCCTAAACTTCCTAAGATCCTGGTCCCAGAGATGCTTGAGAACACATTTCTGCACAGATCACTGCCCGAAGACCTTGATCACAAATGTCGACACACATGAGAGCTGCCCTCTGTTTCTAACCAGAGCTGGCCAGAATCTCAGTCCCGACAGAGGCAGACATGGACACTTCTTGATTGAGATACTGCATTCACTGATGAGAAATTGATCACTGAGGTTTGGAAATGCCTATGCATGGAAAGACTACGTAATAACATTAATTTTGATCCTGATACCTCTAACAGCAAAGGAAGAATGGATTGGGAAGACATTCAGTGTCACGAGTACTGTACCTCTGGACCCAGGAGGAACTGCATCTCAGCAGACTCCTAGGGTGTTTTGTTAAAAGTGCTGTATTATTCACACAATTCTAGTCAACTTTTGGTGATCTCAAAAAATGTGGCATTTAACAGACTGGTTAATTTGTAATCAAGAAATGGATAAACCAAACCACCTAGTCACTGACAAACAAGCAAAGAAGTAGTATTATTTTAGTCTTTGTTACCTCAGGTTTCCTGCCATATTCTCCAGCTGCTACTTCAAAAATTTTCTTGTGTTATTACCAAATTGCTTATTTTAAAAAGTCATCATGCAAAAGCTGGCTGATTAAAAGCAAGTTACTCATCCAACTCATTACAGCTTTCATGAGTATCTATCTCATAGCAGCCGGAAAAGTTATTTTGCTATAGTGGCATTTTCATTAAATCTCCTATTTTAATTTCTGTTTATCAAGCCTCATTTCTCCAAGGATCAGTTGTCTTACAAATGTATCCAATATTCTTTTGATTTTGCCAACCAATTTCTTTGAGGGAGGAGGTGTAGTATGAAAACTCTGTTAATGACTATCAACTTGTCCCTTTAAAATTCATATTTAATTTCTGAGTTTTCACTGCATAGGTTTGCATTCTTACTGATCAGAAACTCTCCCTTGATTTGTCCGAGCAATTAATTCTCTCTAATACATTGCTGTTTGACTTGTGTTTTTCTATTTGACTTTGTTTTCCACCTATCTATAATTATGAAAACCAGTCATGGTTCTGAAAGAAAGAATATGTTGTTTTGAAAGTAGGTGTTCAAAGCTTCCATGCTTTTTCTTTGGTATGAAATAGAGCCCACAGATCTCTGTCCCTGACATGCGAATTGTGGAAAATTCAAGCAATTTTGGGGACTTCAGAAGACTTTTGAAACCTCAGTTACAATTCAGACTTCTCTTTTCTATAAGTATTCACTATCAATGCAGTGGGAGAACAGAAAATTTTCTTTTGACAGCTCCAGGATAAGTTCCTAGTATCAGTAAAGGGAGTTATTTTAGAAAATTAAACCCATATTGTCAGCCTTGTGTTTTGAGCAAAAATGCAATAATCTTTCCAGAGAAAGGTGGCACAATGCTGTCAAAATGGTATTAAACTTTGTAGTGTGTTTATGATCAGTGTTATCAAGATTGGAGACAGTAGAAGTAATCACAACAAATTAAGATAATACCATCTAGTTTGTTCTATAAATCTTTGATCAACCCTCAAGAGGCCTATCTGCAAACAAATCTAGTCTTATTTTAGCATAGCACTGGGGTGGACTGTTTGAAGTGAGTGGGGGTTACATCTTCAGTAACATTGTTCACCTTCCTTTTTAACTTTTCCAAATAATAATTATTTCCATAAACCTAAATTAATTTGAGAATCTGTGATGGACTATTTTCAGCTGCAAAATAGCACTGTGTACCTCTGATACAATCAGATAACTGCAATCCAGAGGTAAAATAATCATCTCTAAGAAGCAGGTCTAGACAGAACAAACATCCTGATAGCAACCGGGGAATTATTTTCACTCCCAAATACTTTCCTTTACAGATTATTAGGAAAAGCATTTGTCATCTAGAATTCATGTGGAAACTAGAAATCCCTTGTCATGAAGAGGATCTGTCTTTTCCCTTAAAACAACACTTGATTCAAGTGCTCCAATTTTGAGTTTTATCAGCAAGCTAAGAAGAAGGTAAGAAGACCAGTCAGCTGCTACTGCAGAGCTGCTTACATTTTGGGTCCCCAGCATCCAAAGTACAAACAAGACAAAGACAGACAAATAGCTCTTCTAGCTAATTTTGCCATTTCTATTTAAAAAAAAAAAAGAAACTAACAAAAAAAGAAACTGTTAATTCTTTGTCTGTCGAGTGTCCCTTACAAGGGCAAACCTTTTCATCAGTCATTTTCCAGTTCCAACAAACTGTGGGACACAGTGGAAGTGCCAGAATAGCACAAGTCTTTGCACTCAAGGTGGGGGAAACCACAAGCAGGCATGCAAAACTGTGCTGCTTCCTTTCAGCTGTGAAAGCTGAGTCCTCAGCCACCCAGTCTTCTTTGTCACAGAGATCATGGTCACTACATATGTGCCAGGAGGTTCTCTGTATTACTGAGACAGTTATAAAGGAATATGTGGCTCTAGCAAGGGTAAAACACTTTTCCCTTTCATCTCAGTCCAGACAAAGGCATTGGTGTCAGAATTATTGTGGCACCAATCATTTCTCACATTATCAGTCATATGTACCCTTTGGTTACTTAACGAAAAGAGCGCAGGATGAAAACAAGGCACAGCTTCTGTTCACTTGGTGGCAGAACTGCTTTCACAAGATGCTTTTATCATCTCTAGGGCACTCATTGACCATGGCTGCGAGCCCAGACCACGGCGAATTGCAGGCATATTCCAGTAAACATAATGCAACAAGTGCAAAACTGGTGGAAGAGACAAGCCAGTTAGACATAATTTCCAGTTTAAAAAAAATAAAAATTCCAGACTTTGAAAAAGATTCATCAAGTGCTGGATGAAATCAGTGGGTTTTCTTTGCAGTGAAAATCACTATGATTATTTTATACTGACTGGTTACTTTGTTTTCTGTTGGATATTTTCTACTCACTTCCTTTTGAAAGTAACAGTTGTGTATAGTAGTGTTTCCAGCTGTTTCATGGGATTAGTAATCAGAAATAGACCTTGATAGAGATGTTTCAAAACTGCAATATCTTTAATCATTAAAATAGGGGTAGGCTTAAAGGAGACGAAGGCAGAACTTCCATAGCAGCTGAACAGGTACTATATTATCTATTTCTGAAGCAAAAATTGATCAGGTTTTCTCGTAGAATCAATGTTAAAGCATTTATTTACCTTTTCCTCAAAATAACTTTTCAGGTTCATAAGTGGAACGCAGACAAGCACAGACAATATGCTAAGCATTGATTTAAATAGTGAAGCTAGTCCTTAATAAGCCCAAGAAAAACAGGAGAGAGAAGACTGAGACAGAAACTCTTACAGTCATTTGCATTTTTAATGCTTTAGAGATACCATTGTCAATCAGTTATTACATAGTGCAAAATAATAAATACATTGTTAGTCATCAAAGTGAATTAAACCTGTTCAGATCAGGTATGCCACAGAATGCAACTACTTCAGTTAGACTTGGTCAGATTAAAATTTTTTAGAATTTCCTAGTCTCTTCTGCAAAAACTTGTAATTCTTCTTTCTGTTGCTTTCCTTTTTTTTTGTTGCTGCTGCTGGATTTTTTGTTTGCATGTGTGTGAAGTCAAGGTATGCCTGTATAGAATTCAATAATTGCTGCCCATAAAGGGAATAAGTAATCCTATTTTCAAAGCTGGGACTGCTTTTCTTCACCGAAACAAACTTATCAAACATCAGACTAATTGAGTCATAAGGCAGTTGACTCTTGCTTGCTATTATATTCAAACATACAACTCTTGAAAAATTTTTAGACAGTGAGGTTCCAGTGTGAAGGAAAAGTGAATGCTTTGCTCAATTTTGATGTTTCCAAGTGGATCCCCAAATGCAGATAACCTGCTGCTTAGAATAAAATTATACCCCGTGTTCCAGAACAACAACACTATTCTGCTGTTTGAAGATTGTATCCTAAACCTCTCCCATTCACAACTTCCTCATCATCTTTTTAGAGTGGCACTGGGACCATTTTGTCTGAAATGCATTTTGCCTGTGACTTGGAGCTGGTTCTGGATTCGTGTCTAGCAGATCAATCCACAGAGTGCCATGGATATGCTGTGCTTACATGGGAATTGCCATTTCAGAGCCTGCTAAAGGCACATGCAGGAAAAGGGATAATTTGTGTGGGGAAGCTGAGAGCATTGCTACACTGTCTGAAGTGCAGCAGTGATGTTGAAGCCCCTGTGATAACCCCCAGCCCCTCCTCTGTAAGACAAAACAATCAGACTGTGCTTGGCTCTCCCACTCCCTGTCTGTGTCCAGGACACAGCCTTGCTCTGCCCCACAGTGAGTTGCCAAAATTCGGTTTTATCTTCCTTGTTGAGAGGTTTTATGATAGCTTTGTTTTAATGTAGCTCAGAATTTGCGTACAAGAACACGGGGGGATTTAGGAAGATCTATCTGCTCCGTCTTAACTAAGATGAGGTAGAACAAAGTACTAAATATCTTTATCTGTCTTTAGGTGGCATCACTTCCACCTGCAGAAAACCTCAGGGTCTCTGAGTTACAGAAAAAGTGCAGTAAGAGGTATATTTAGTAATAACTAAATACTTTCCTAATAGCTCTCAAATTACTTTGGAAGTTGAAAAAAAAGTGAGAATGAAAAAGAAAACAAAAGAAGATAAAATCATTGTTTAAAAGCTCTTTCTTAGGAATGGAAGTATTCCAGAAAGAAAGTGTTACTTCTTGCTATCTCTTGTGCTTTTAAACATTAGTCTTGCATCATATTTTTCTTATGAAGCAAGTTGCTGAGGTCAATGCAACACTTTTTTTATAAGGCATATTTTAAGGAAGTAGAGGTGGAAGGTGCATGAATGAAGGTGTATATGTGAGGTTTAGAAATTGTGAGCTAATGCCTTTACAGCCTGATAAAAAATCATTCTGCAGAATAGGATTTTGTGTTCTCAGGGTATCCAAGTCTTCAGATTACAAATAAAAAGTGAGATAAAGCATTTATTTTTTATTGTTTCAAGATGAAGCCTTGCTATCTGTGTTTAGGGAGCCACTTAGAAAGTGCCAACTAAAGGGAGTAATGGAAAACACTTTTCCTTTGAGTTCTTTTGACCAAAGTAGTCTCCAAATACAACTTCCTAGACTTCCTGTGCAAATTTTATTCACACAGGAAGTGCAATCACATGTCAAATTACCACCGAAAGATGTATATAGCGCAATTTTATTTCAGTTTGTATTTCCTTATTCCTTCCGTGAGATATTGAGTGAGTACTTCCGGGGCACAGTCATCCTGGGGGTATTCCCAATTGATGTCAATGTAATGACACCATAAGTGGTACTATTTTTCTATTCCAGGACATTTCTTCCTCTAACAGAAAAAGCCATATAAACTTACTTGTCATGGACTGTGAAAAATTAGGATTTTGCCTTGAAATCAAAGCATCACAGTAACTGTGATCTGATGTGCCTTTTTTTATTTTTAAAAAATGGGTAAATTGCTGTAGTCATTAGCAGAGGCTAAAGAGGAATTAGAGTTTATCTCACTACGATGTTATCAAAGACTGCAAAAAACCCAGCTTCTAAAGGACATCCTTTAATGAAGTGTTTGTAAAGGATTGGTCTCTATGTTTGTGCTGTCTGCTGGTTTTCACCAAGATGCCACTTTGTTTTCCACTGTGAAGCTGGATAACACTAGTGGAAAAGATTAAATTAGTTGATTTACTTCTTTATGCACTGCTTGCCATGCTTTACTTTAAAACATTCAACATGCATCAATAAACAACATGCTATGTCTTTCAAAGTGCAGTGTGTGCACTTTGCATGTGTTCCAGTTCAGAGACTTTTTCTTTTCACATTAGCAGGTCCTTTAAAATTAAAAAGAGTATTCTATTCTCTTATTGAACCAGATATTGCTATAACTTCTTATAGTTTCATGAACAAGTGTTCAGTGTTTCACTATAAAGGCTCTAATTATTCCATCTGCACTTACACTTACATAACCTTCATTTGTAATTAAAATCTATTTCTGTCTTAATTGTGGACTTGATTTTCTTAACTGGTGATATCAATGCAAATGCCATTTTATTCACTCATAGCCACATGCTGCTAAAGCTATACATGCTAAAATGACTGAGGACTCATAATCACAATTCAGAAGAAGCTTTGTAAGATGTTTTTTCATCTTATAACTTCAAGACATCCTTATGAAAATCTCTCAGTGAATCTTCTTCCTATATTCTGATAATATATCTGCAATTGCTGGCTTCTAAGTTTCACTGAACACCATACTAACGTGGCTTTGATGTAAATTCAGCAAAAAAACCAATTCATGGTAAGAAGAAAAGTATACCTCATAATTCTAGCCATATTTTCTCTGTTCCCTCAAAGATGTAGAGTATATTTTTGAAAACAGATGTTTTGATTGTAGATTAATCAGTTAATCAGACTCATCCAGAAGTTTAATCATCTCAGTTCATCCACTCCTGACAAGATCACATTTAGGATGGCTAACACCTGAACATGGAATATGTCACTTCGACAGTGCACTTCTGTTTCCTTGGTGACAGAGTTGACTAAAGAAGGGCTTAATGTCATGAAGTACCTTGATAGCCTGTCAAGTGTCTTATGATAATTGTAATAATTCATGTGATTGTAGCGCTGGGACAAGAGGTCTTCTGAAGGAACACAGGACTGTCAAACCTTACTGCTGTTGTGCACAACTGCATAGCCAGAGATGGTTCTTCAACTTGTCCTTTAGCCCATGGCAAAGCTTGACACACGTTTGCTCTTTTCACATTTGCAAGGATATTTGTGCAGAGGCAGCTGGTACAAGAACATTGCTTTCCAAAATTCCCCTGATTATTTTATAGCAATTCCAGTCAGCCTGTGTGTCGGCACAGGCATTCAGAATGAAAAAAGGGTAGGAAAGTAGCAAACTTTCTGGTATAGCCTTTGTAGGACAATATATGGGGACGCTGGGAATGGAAACCCTTATTTTTTTGGTTTTTTTACACAGTTGTGCCACCCTGCTTTTGGCACTCAGTAGGTAGACACTGATCTTGTAGAAGAAGAGCACTGTCCTTCAGCCTGCAAGTGCAAGTCCAGTAACCAGCCTGCCACTCCTTACTACACTTCTTACTATTACACTTCTGCCATGTGGTCTTTTTTATTGGCAAAATACCAGGTTTTTTTAAAGGGTAAATGAAGTTTTCTAAAGTGTAGGAGAGGGCAGGTATTAAAATGGGAAATTACTTGGGTGAAGTAAATAAGAGCTGTGCCTTTCTAGAGGTAAACAGAAAATGTGTGCCCCACCTTGATACCTTGGTACTTGCATATATGTGAGTCTGGCTCTGTAATCAAGGACTTCAGACTTGTTTCCCCTGTGGTTTCTGCCTTTCCTGTGGTAAGGAGAGTACAGGTATTACCACTGATGCACCTGAAGGTCCACAGCTGCCTGAAAGGTCCATTCTCTCAAGCCACTTTCCATCTCAAACGTTAGTGGTCACTAATTAGTGATTACTAATGCCCATCACAGTTGAGTAAAACACTGCTAGCACTAGCAGTTGACATTCTAAAGCAGAGGGCATGCATTTATTTGGGTTGTCCAGCTTTGGCAAGGAGTTACAAACTGTGTCTGAAGGAGTTACTTCCCTTCTTTGCTCATCTTAGCACTTAAGGACTGGGATGAGTTTTTAATATGTAAGTTTTTCATCTATTCTTCACAGATTCCGATCTGAGAGAGTATGATCTCCTCCTCACTCTGCCTCCAGGGAACTATTGGCTACAATAATTCCTGTCCTTCTGAAGTGAGGATGTGGCAGTGCTGTGTACCTGGAGACTACAGCATGTGGCTGCCTTGTCCTGTGTCTAGTCATTGTATCTCGGGGGACAGTGGATGGCCAGGTCATGTGTGGGAGCCCAGATCCCCTCTGCTCTACAGTCATGCCTTCAGAGAAAACTGATAGGGTGCCCTTTGTAAGAAAAAGTTGACTGATTCAACCAATGACTAATGCAACACAGTTTGGATTCCAAAGCGAGATGGTTTGGGCAGCAGCTATAAAACACTAAGCCATCATGTTTCTTGGGTCTTAAGTAGAAAAAACCTCACCTTCCCACAAAGTTTTCTTCACTGAAGGAATCTTGAGATCATTGGTGAAAAGGCTAATACTTTCCCATTTCTTCTAAAAAACATCCAGCTCTTCAGGCTGCTGAAACACCCGTGAGCTGTGTGAAATAGCCCTGGGATGACAGAGGTATCAGCCTACATCTCCTGCAAGGACAGACTGAATGTGCTAGAACTGTGACTGCTGTATGTGGCTGGATGGCACATAAAGAAGTAATCTTGAAAGTTTTGTGACTCACAGGAGCTGTCGTGTGAGCATCTTTCAGAAGCTGTGTTGCTGCAACATTTTATTCTGTTGCAAGGCTGTGTGCTGGCCCACGCACTCTGTCCCCTGTCTACATCAGAGCATGACCTGTGACTCAGCACTGGAAAATACTTTTGGAGAAAAACTGAGAGAGCTTTAGCAGCAAATTTTTCAGAAATGAAAAAGTTTTAATTTCAAGTAGCTCCGTTCTACACAGCCAAGGAAAAAGATCTTGAAGATTTATGACATGAACCCCTACCTTATTCAATCTTACAAAGGCTTGCAGGGAAACCTAAAGTAAATGGCAGGTGTCTGTTTAATAAATAAAACAAATACGTTAGAAAAACCCTCCAGCACATTGCTCTATATGAACCACTAAGGAACTTCAAATATAAAAATGCAGTCATAGCTTTGACCCAAGTACCAGAATAATGATGCAAATGAACAGAGCTTCCTTTAGTCACTGAAGAGTCCTCAAGAAACCACATTTGTTTCTGGCTTCTGCTACAGTCTCTCTTTGCTTCCTAACAATTCTTTCTTTTTTTCTCAGACTGAAGTTGTCTATGGAAGTACTGCAATATTGAAGAAGAATACTGTTCAGAGTTTGCAACACTATATGTGGAACATGTACTTTTGAAAAGATAAGAAAAAAAAAAAAGAAGCAATACCAAAAATAGGTATTAATTTATTGAGAGATGTTTTCCCCAAAGCTGTGTTGTTTCTATACCCAGAGATAAAGGAAACTGCCCAGAAGCCAGAAGTACAATCTGAAATTTTTGGTAACACCAGGAAATTTTCAGCTTCTCCTTCAAAAGTTTCCTCTGCTTCTCCAGTAATCATAACATTTCAGAGGGGGGAAACAAACAGAGTTAAAAATAGAGTGAAAATCTCAGTGGGGGAAAAAAAAATGGATAATTTTATCACTCTTTCTTCAAGAGCTCCCCAGTACATTCATCAAGTTCTTTGTAATATCAGCCACCATTCTGACTTTATTTTTAGGCTGGACTTACAAAAGCTACAGAGTCTAAAGCAAAAATGAATATGTAGTAAATGAGTTTCAGTTTCCCACTCCTTCAGCATTGCTGTGGGTGGCTATGTATGCACTTTGGTTCACATTTTTCTCTTCTGTGAGTAATCCCTCACAGCCACATTTAGCTTCTTGAGGTACCTCCTAGTCTTGTTTTCCTGGATTTGTATGATTGTTATTCTGCACTTTGCCTCCTAGGATGGTGGCCAGGACTCATGAGACTTGTTCCTTGCCTTCTTTCAGGCAGACAGTAGTGAAGAAAAGAGTCCCCCTGTCCCAGATGGTGTTGCAGATGAATCAGAGCACCACCCCAGACAGCTTGTGCTAAGTCCTCTGCTACTGAATCAGTCTTGCTTTTGGCAAAACTGAGGGTTTGTTTGGCTACACCACACGATATAGGGTTGTTGGACAGAGTCTTCTTGGCAAATTGTTCCACCCAAGTAGGTCAGCAAATCAAACTGCTGCACTGTGTCCAGAAAAATACCAAGCCTTGGCTGTCTCCTGATATGAGAGCAGGCAGTCGGGAATCCCCTTTATATACATTAGCTCCTACCTTTGCTTATCTCAGGGATGTGCTTTAAACTTCAAACTATTTCTCATCAAGCAACACTGCTTGACAGAGGTTTTTCTGTAACCTCTTACATGTTTTCTTTCTCAGTATAAATGCTAGGAGTTGAATTTATAACTATGTTTTCTTGTATCAGGCATAGTCTGCTTCTGCCATCAGTCACATCCATTTACTTTTCCAAAGCTTCCTCCACTAGAACTTTCACAGTTATATCTTCTGCATTCATCTCTTCCATTATCCTTTTCTTTTGAATTTAAGGCTTATTAAAGGGTGCTAACAACAGAATGTTATAATTAAGGTGCAGATTGCTATGGGAGAAGGAGAAGTTAGCCATGTTTTTTTCATGTTTTTTTCTGCCACTCTGAGCCATTAAAAACATAGCTAAAAATAACAAAAAACGTAACTGATTATCACATGGCAGCTACTTTACCTTTTTTCATGCTTAGATATATTTACTCATGTTAGGCCTATCTCCCGGTGGAACTTTTTTGTCCAAGTAACACACAAAGGCCAAGATGGGCCAGTTACACTGAGAGGGAATGATCATCATCCCATGCAGTCTGTGGCTGAGGTGAAAATAGGTGTCCTTGTAAAGGAGAATTCAGCTTCCTCCCCGTCACGCCAGAAGGCTGGGGCTATGGGTAAGCACAGTGTGGAATGCCAGCTGAAATGACATTTCCATCCCTCTGTACTAAAGCACAGGGTCACTCCATGACTGCTTTGTGGCCAGTATTTTGGTCTGCAGTGGGTCTGTAGCCTCTCTGCTGGTGTTGCCCCTGATATTTGAAATGCTTCAAAGGATAATTGAAGTTTTGTGGCTCCTCTCTTGGCTAACTTCTCCTGCCTTCCTGTGTGAATTTTGCTGGAATCAAGGGTTCACACTGCCTGTCAGTACAGGTGATTTCTGTTTTCCTTCTCCAGTATTAAAAAAAGGTGTTAGGATGCTCAGAAAAACATAAAAGTTTTGTGCAGAGTAGAAACTTCAGCTCATCATAAAATGCATACATTAACATCCTCATTGCAAACATGAGGAAGATTTCTTAAAAATGTTCCATAGCTACTCTTCCAGGCCTACAGTAGGACTGTAAATACCCTGCTGAAGAGATGAGCAGGTAACTTCTAACCAGGCATGTTTTGCTGGCAGGGAAGGCAGATGTGTGCGTGTCTGGCTCTCAGCACATCTCCTGTCTCAGGCAATCCCTGGTGAGTGTTGAGTCTTTACTTTACTGCCTCTTACCTAAATAATGCATGGCCACATTTTTTCCATTGTTGTTTTGTTTCCAGTCTATCCATGGCTGTAAATATGCCATAGATGTGCTTAAGAATAAGACCACACATACCATGTCGTGGTGTTTTTGTTCAGCCTCTCGAGTGTTTGAAGCGAGCAGAGTCACACTACTGCCATCACCCCGGAGCACCTCAGGAGCATTACGAATATGAGCCAGATTCCTTCATGCTGCTGTCCCACAGGATTGAATTTTTGCAACAATTCATCAGAAAGCACCAACTGTGCCTGTTCAGCTGGAGTGCTCAGTGTGCTGGGAAGGCACAGCCAAGGTTTCGCTCTGACCTTACACAACTGCGTCTCTGGGCAATACAAGTGTTAAGCAGGCTTTTGTTTTCATATTGTGCATTTATTCTCAGATCCCTTAAACTAGGCTGTAGTGATTCAAGGGTTTAAATGTGATTCTTTTCTTCTCTCGGCAAATATTCGTTTTGCATCTAATTAGTTAATTATGTGCACGGTCTGACTGGTGCTTAGGTGTGTGCTGTTGGTGGGACAATGGCACTGCTAATGAGCAATAAAATATTAATTTAACTGGAAAGACCTTAAGTGAGACAGCCTTAAGGCTGTGACAAAACCTGTCAGAGCCATGAAGTGGTAAAATGTCAGTTTTGCTGATGGGAACTAAATGAACAGTTTTGTATTAATTCTTTTCATTATGAGCTTTTAAACCAGATTTTAAGTGGATGACCATAACTAAGTTCATTCAACCTACTCAAGCTTGAATGTCTAACATTTTCAGACTTGAATTTTTTCAGTATATATTAAGTTTTTTTGCTTTAGCTCAGTTTCAGTGTTTCTATTGTCAACAGTTGTCACCATCAGCCTAACTGTAGACTAAATCAATTCATGTCTAAATTAAATTGTATCACTCATATTGTTTGAGACAAGCTAGTCTAGTGATTGCTACAGTGAGAAAAGAAAAAAATTTTCCTCTGTGTGATAATTCACTGACATGTTCCACACTGTTAGGGAAAGATCAATGATAAGAATGGCCAGTCAAAAAATCAACATTCTTCTTCGGAAACTGACTTTCCACAAAAAATATTCTACTGTTGGCAAGATATTTTCTGCTGAAAGATTTCTGTTTTATAATTTAAATACAAAAAGCCAAGGGAACAAAGACAGTTTTCAACCCATAAAACCTGAGCAAAGTTTTTCATTCATCATAGTTTCAATGGAATAAAGAACTTCAAGAAATGATTACTAAATTAAAACATTCGCACAAGATATTATTCCCTTGATAGGGCCCCCTGCTTCCATCATTTAATGGATGATTTGACTAGCCCTGCTTTTGAGGAGCTTTTTGAGCAAATTGAAGGGGAAAAAATTAAAAAAAAAAAAACAAGAAAGGATATCAGTATTTATATCAGATGTATAGTTGTTATGTACTGCAATTTGTAAACCTTTTATTTAGTGTCCATTTTAGGTAGTTCTTTGGCTCCTATTTTCTTCATCTGCAGAGAAAAATCTGAATAAGCCACAGGCACCAGAGATTTTGGACAAAGGTTTTTTTAAGACACATCCTTGCTTTCATTAGGACACTAAAGTCTGTCTGTGGAAGATACAGCTTCTCTCCACAAAATGCAAAATTCTGAAGTCGTGTAAAAGCTGGGTTTTGTAGAGCACAAATAAAGGTAAAGAAGCAAAATTCGTACAGTAATTTTGCTTAGGTGTGCCTTTTAGGGATTACTCCCTGGGAGCACCTGCCATGCGTATGTCTGTACAATCTGCCAAGAGCTGATAACCTCTCCTTACCTATCCTAAGAATGTTTCAATTAATTTTGTACTTAGATTGATAGGATTGTTTTCACCCTCAGTAGCATGAATCCCAATAAACGACACACAGAGCTTTCTGCTCTTCAACCTGCTAGCAGCAGCGGAGAAGTTTAGATTTTGTCCAGGTGTTGCCTCCATCATGTTTCGTTCACAGTGTCAGACATCTCTGAATGAAAAATATGGTTCAGACAGTTGATAAATGAGTACTCTGGGTAGGCTTGTTTGGCAAGGAACAATGGAGTAGCAATTGTCCCAAAAATTGTCCCTGGTTGACACCTTGCTTTAATGTTGTTGTCTGGACACACCTTGGAGAATCAAGAAAGTGCCATTTAAGAAAATTTTTTTCAGAATGAGAGCTAGCCAGTCTGGAGGAATTCTCAGCATCAGGGCAGCAACCAGATAATTAATTTGTACAGTAACCATTTTTCAGTGGATGCAAGTGAAGGTGCTTATTGTACATAGCCTAGGTGGTCACCTCATACTCACTGTGCTTGGCGTGTTCATAACCACTACCATACTCTCATCTTTAAAAACTGAGAAATTCACCATAGCAACACAGGTGTCTCACCAAGCTTTTGCCACGATCACAGGGTTTTCTGTTTTTTGTGGGTGATGTTTCCCCTTCTCATTGGCCAGTAGGAGCAGGGGAGTAAATACAAGGAAGACCTGGATTCAGATTAGCCTAGAGGAAAACAAGAATGAGAAGAGCAAGATCCGAAGGTAGAGGAGTCATGGCTCTTCTCCATTTAAAGAATATTGATTTTCTTCATAAATGTTATTCCAACAGCAGTACAGCTGGCCTTGATGCACAAGCCCAGACTCTGTCTGTCAGAGAGCAGTGCTGGACCTTCTGACCTGATGTTTGTTACAGGAATTTGAAAACTGGTGTTTGAAAATTGGACATTGTATGAGAATGCTGCAGACACTGGAATGGGGGTAGAAAATGGGTAGGGTGGAGTCAGAGGAACGAGAAACCTTGTTAGATCCTGTCCCCGAGCTGCACTGATGAGGCTGCTTCCTGCTTAAGTCCCACCAAAGACACACCACAATGCAGGTATCTTAATATTTAAATGTCTTTCTGCATAAGTAATAGTGAGGCAAAGCTTTGAAAGATACACACTGTTTTGCTTAGAATTAGGAAGTGGTGATTAAAGGCTTGGGATTAGATGCTTCATCCTTTTGTAAATTTCTCTCCAGTCATTTACCCTGCAGCCAGGGTGTTAAGTAGGAAAGAAAGTACACACAAATTAGGTGTAAGACACTCAGTTTAGTGAGCTGGTAGCCTAGATTCTGTTTTTTAAAGTGTCTAGGTATTTGAGAACTTACATCTAGACATTTCAACATTTCTGAAGATTTTATACTCTGTGAGTAGTATGGTTTGTGAACCTATTTATTTAGATTAATTCCAAATTTCTGACTGACAATTTATACATCTTCTTTTCTCTCACTCTCTTCTCTACCCACCCTCCCATTAAAAATGATGCAGTAGAGTTGGCAAAATAAACTTTGGTTGTAGTGTGAATCATATTTAAACTGAAGAAATAAATAAAGATAGTCACTGTCAGATGTTTTGATAAGGCTTTCCATGCTGAATGACAATTAAACCAAATTGCTTCATTTTAATGGCTATTCTTTTTTAAACCTCAACTAAATCTGCAGTGGCAGTGTTTTAGGACTGCTCTTTCATTATATTTGATTAGGCATGAGCTCAGTAACAACTGAGCAAAATATATTTTAAAGAAAATGCTAAACTCTAATTATGGCTGGTTTTACTGACACTGATGAATAACATTCATACAGCATGGTTCTGCCTGGACAGCTATTAGCATAAGAACATTAGGCAAAACCCTGTTAGAAAGCTAACATATATTTAAAAGCTACTAAGTTGAACCTCTTATGTACATACAAATACACCCACTTTACATCATCATCGTCTGTAGCTACTGCTCCATTTCCTAAGGTAATTTGTTCATTTACACCTGATTTGTGCAGCTTCAAACCATAATTTTTGCAAGGTATTTTAGCTACTATATAAAAATGACAGGAAGTGGGATCAGTTTGCCTGGAAGACACTGCTTGGCTTGGAACATGCTGTACTCAGTGTTCTCCTCTGAATAAATGGACATCAGCTCTCTTGTGAAGACTTTTGTCAGGCTCTAGATGACTAACTCTTCTTCACAGCCAGGCACTGCATCAGAAGGACTGTTATTTCACATTGTTTCTGAACAGGTTCATGCCCAAAGAATGGAAATTCAGTAACTCTGGAGTCAAGTGAGGAAAGTTGGTAGTGATTCATGAAACTGATAAAATTCAAATTTCCCCAGTATGGAAAGAAATTCAGCTGGACTCAGATCCACTACATGAGTCAAAGACAGTTGAGTCCAAAATGTTATTTCTTAACTGAATTTTTTGCTTATGGGGACAAAGTACACCTTGAGCTCTAGAGGCTGTGTAAGCAATCCAAACTCCCTTGCATGAGAGAAACAGATTTCTGTCTTCCATCTGCCCGCACTTTTCTCACTGATACATCTACATGATAGAGGTAAACATGAGAGGAATATTAAATATGTTCATCCATTCTGTTAATTACTTCCCCCTTACTTCTTCATAGTTCTGTTATGATCTGCTCAAGAAAAAATGGCTGGACTGTTGACAAGGCTTTATTTGAAGTTACATTTTCAATGTACCAGAATGTCTCACCCCAGTCTTGTAGATGAAGTTATTTCGCAGTCAGGGTTCTTATGAGTATATCTGGTTTTGTAGTTTTTCATTCTGCATCTATGCAGCTCCAGATGCAGTGGGTTGTAGTAACCAAGCAGATCATGAATCATGGTAGCAGGGCTCTGGTCCAAAAGGAAATGACACAGAGTTTTTGGCTTAAAGACGGAGGGAGGCAATTCTTGCCACTGTTGCTATTGATGTGCTCCTGTGCAGTAGCTGGCCGGGCATACACATTCTCCCCATCGGCCCATTAATGAGGAAAAGAGCAAGTTCTGTTTCCTGATTAGCTCCCTGACATTTCTTCTCTTTGTGCCAGCTCCAGTGCTGGCCTGTTTGAGCCCAGCTCCAGGTGGCTGCTTGGTGTGTACATAAGGTCAGCGCAGTACTGGGGTGATGGTTCTGGCTAAGAGCCACGATTCTGATGCTGCCCTAATCTGATGCTGAGTTCCTGCTAGAGTCCACAATGTCATGAAGTGCCCAATGAATCAGAATCATGAAATGGCCTGGATTGAAGGGACCTGAAAGATCATCTGGCTCTTCTGCCATGGGCAGGGACAACTTCCACTAGCCTGGGTTGCTCCAAGTCCCATCCAGCCTGGCCTTGGACACTCCCAGGAATGGGGCAGCCACAGCTTCTCTGAGCAACCTGTCCAGGGCCTCACCACCCTCACAGGAAAGACATTCCTCCTAATATCTGATCAGAACATGTTCTTCCAGTTTGAAGCCTTTCCTTTTGTCCTGTCACCCCATGCCATTGTAAATAGTCTCTCCCCATCTTGTGAGTTCCCTTCAGGACTGGAAGGCCACAATTTAGTCACCTCAAAGTTTTCTCTTCTCCAGGCTGAACAATCCCAATTCTCTCAGCCTTTCCTCATAGCAGAGGTGTTCCATCCCTCTGATCACCTTGGTGGCTTCCTCTGGATTCACTCCAACTGCTCCATGTCCTTCCTGTGCAGGGGATGTTTTGTTGTAACTTATGGCAGTGATGTCCTTCAGTCTGAATAAACACGTATCACAAATAATGCATTTTTTCTTCAGTGCACTCAAGTTCTCAATTTTATTTTATTTTTTTTATTCTACTGCATATGTAGAATTGTTAAATTTCTACTGAGACTGTTGTAAGTGGAGTTTTTAGAACTAAGCAGCTGGCGAAAAAAAGAAATTATATGCCAGTTGCAGCAATAAAGAGTGCTTTTGTGATTTTATACATATAAAGAATCTGGTTCTGTATATGTAAAATCACAATCTATTATAATATGTCATAGCATAATGAGCTTTTCTCGCATAATTGTTACCTATGTAAATATTTTAGTCCAAATATTCTGAAAGGTTTAGAAATACAGGTGACCTCAGGCAGAAACAAAAGTTATTCTTATCCTTTGTAAAAAAAAGACAGCATTAGTATCTTCTGCTATAATAAAATTGGATTGCTGCTGCATTTCAAGAGCTGCTGCTAGAAACCTCAAGCCAGGCAAGAACACTGTGAGGAAAAGCAATAGCTCATACTGTAGCTGCCCTCTGGCTTGGTGCACTTTTTCCCATTCACTTCCCTCAGAGTACAGCTCCTGGATGGCATACAACAGGAAAGGAAAAAAGGTTTGGGTTACATTCCCATTTACCACTCTTGTGTCACACACAGTCAACAGGGACACACAGAGCAGTGATGCTTGAGAGCAGTCAGATGTGGATAGCAAGGCAGTGCTGCCAAACAGCTTTCTTTTGGCAACATAAATCAGGGTGGCCAACAGAGACTTGTGGACTAGTTTAGGGATCATGTCACTGTTGTTCACTTCTTGACACTGCTGTACTGTGGTGGAGAATGGTAATTTGTTTCTTACAACATAATAATGTCTCCTATGAAGGCAGGCTGAGAGAACTGGGGCTGTTCAGGCTGGAGAGGGTTCTGGGAAGAACTTAGAGTCCTTCCTAGCACATGAAGTGGGTCTACATGAAGACTAGAGGTTAAGATTAGTTATTGGGAAGTAATTCTTTACTATAAGGATGTTTGGGAACTGGAACTGGTTACCCAGACAGATCATAAACTCCCCATCTCTGGAGGTGCTCAGGCCTAGGTTGAGTAACCTGTTCTAGTGGAAGGTGTCCTTGCCCTTAAAGATGATCTCTGAGGTCCCTTCAATCTTTTGAATATTGAGTTACAACTCTGAAGGCAGAGGAACCCTGACAAACCCTAAAAGGGAAACTGAATATGCATCAGAGAACAGTCAGTAGTGGCTTTCTACAAAGAGCTGTACAGGTTGCATTCTAGCACACCATTGATTTCCCATTAAGCTTGTCCAGTTTTTCCTACCAAGTTTTATGTACAAAGAATGTTCTCTTTACTTTAAACCCCACATTCCCTAAACTGTGACGTTTTTTGTGTCCTGATGTTAAAACTTGAATGGCTTTTCTTTCAAGCTGAGAATCATCAGTGAGTTTGTTCCACCTCTGTTTCCAAAGACTGCCAATAGGAGTAGAAGCATTCTTTGTCTGTCACTATAGATGATATTCCTTTGTATGATTTTAGAGGGTTTATTTTGCTCTTGGAAACAGCACCAGGCAGCATTGACCTGCAGCCCCTGGGAAAGAGTCATACCAGAGCCTGGGTGTTTATGCCCAGTATGACCCCCATCAGCCTGAACAATCCTTTAATATGGGTCTATGGTAAGACCAGGTGAGAGCCTTGGGTGGAAAGTCTGGATCCACAAGGGAATGCATTTAAGGATCAAGTATTCATGGTTTCAGTCCAGAGGAATCAGGGGTCCTGCAGGCATAGCATTCAAAAGCTTAGATGTACACTGGTAGTACTTCAAAGAAAGCATGTTTCTACAGCAATTTTATTTCCATCTGCTTTCTGAGCCTGATAGTTTGTATTACATTGGCTGCTGACTGGTGACCATGTATTGCCAATCTTTGGTCACCTGTGTGAGAGTAGAGAATAGTAAATGACCCATAGTAATTTAATGAGTTAAGTAGCACATTTTCACTATCACATGTGCTAGTACCAAAAAGGGGTACTACCCATTTTTGATCACATTAATGACATGACCTTCTTCATTCTTAGCACACCAATCTGAAAAAAATACCATAAGTTGTTTCAGAGTTGAACAGCAAAACTTGTTGAACTCAAGTTTTCATTACTTCTGAAATACCCACAGGGGCAACAGTTTATCTGAGCAATCTTAGCAGCATAACAAGTGACCAAATTAATTCCTGAACAAGGCACAACATTTTCTGAAACTGAAATTGTTTTTAGAGCAAAAGACAAACATCCCCTATCACCCGCAAACTAGCTTCTCTGTTCATGGGTGACATTTTTGATCTATGCTCACTTTTTTATTGTCTTCACTGTTACCCTTACCAGCATACAGATGTCTATTTTGGCTGTTAAATTGCAGTCTCCAATCTAAATGCTTATTTAAATGTCTTGCTGCTATGGGCATTCATGTTGCTGTCTACATCCTAGCTTTGTTAATCCTTACCCAGTTACTGTAAAATAGATACCTCTTTTCACTACTGAAGTTTACAATGACTTCACAATTGTTTTCAAATGCTTGTGAAGAAAGGAATAATGGAAGATCGCTTGCCTGCCCTTTTTCAAAACTTTCTGTAGCAAAACTTAGCTCAGGGCAAATTTATCAGTTGAATCTTGAAAATGCATGTTAAATGGAGAAATTGACAGGCCATGAACTGCACAGTCTGCCTTAAACTGTCTGTAATTTCATATATTTTCTCAGTGTGTAGTTCTCTTGTTCTCTTTTCTCTCTAACTCAAAATGACAGGCCTGCTACACATATTTATGCTAAGTGCCTAATGGATTTAGACAACCCTGATTTTTAAGATGCAGCCACTAGATGGTTCTTGGAAGCAGGTGCTGTTTATGGTTTGAGCTCTGTTTCTCTGTCTCTCTGCTGTTAATGTTTCCATCTCTGCTATTGATTAACAATGAGGGGTTTGAATGACACCAGGACAACGTCACACTGCTATGGAGACCGCTTTCATACTCGCCTGTCTCTCCCCAAGGGCTCTGAAAAGAAGGGAGAGACACATGTTTTTATAGTCATTAAGCCAATATTTACTTTCAGTTATTTTGCAATCTACCTGCTTACAGACTTCCCTGCAGGTTGATCTCTGTGCCACCTGTCCCTCCTTGTATTCCCACAACACTCTGGTGTTTCTTCCTGATGTGAAGGGGCCAGTGACTGAAACAAGAGACCCAAAGAACATGAGAGAGTGCTGTCAGCACCCATTGCTACTATCTATTGTCTTTCTTTGTGATATGCCTAATTGATCAAGAGCAGAGACTAGTGGATAGTCCCAGTTTAGCATGCAGCTGATCCCAGCACACCCGCAGTGTTTCCTAACATCCCTGGGTAGGAGCTGAGAGAGAATGCCCAGCTGTGTGCTACAAGGTGGTGCTTGGCCTGGCAGGCGCACACGGATGCAGAGAGGTCTGAGCTCAGGAAAGCACCTGCTTTAGCTCCTCTCAAACCCGTGCCTGCGCTTGCACCTGCTGAAAAAAGGGTAGGAAAGGCGCCGGGAGCTGCGGGGGGTGTGGCTGCAGGTTTATATTGGACAGGTGTTGATGTGAGGGCTCCATATGTTACCTCGCTGCCCAGCAAATGAAATGCCTTGCAGCAGTCCTCCTGCACCTGAGGTGTGCAAGCAGATGGCCTGATGGCACTGCAAGGCACTGTTGACAGCATTTGTCCTTTCCCAGTCATCGAGATGGAGCAAGGACACTCTGATTCATAGCACTGAGGGTCCTCCACTTCTGCATCCATTGAATTTCACTGTTTTGAGTTGCTGTCCTCAGAAGTAGCTAAATCAGGAATTAAGTAGCTAAATCAGGAATTAATTTTGCCCCTCCTTTTAAATTTATAAATATTTCTGCAGAAAAAATTGTCACTGCACCTACAAATTGAATTATACATATTAAGATTCTCTAACATTTGAAATTGACACATTGACTGTTCAGTCTTGTCATTTAACATTTCTGAAGTGAAAATAGATGGAAGTGAAAATAGGCATGTGTGAAAATAAATGTGTTTACAACATTTCTACAGAAATAATTTACTTTACTTGTAATACAGTGGTGAAGTAAGTTACCGAAGCAATTATTAGGGCAGTGTATATAGCAATTGTGTAAGATAGGTATATGGAAAATGTGGACTTTTGTTAGCAGAGAGATAATAGAACAAAACCTTTTTCAACTACCTTCCTTGTTCATTAATTCTTTGCTTTCCATTTTGCATCAAGGACAATGAAACAGCTGAAAAGCACCATGTAAAAAAGATGCCAAGTCCTAAATGTAATTGAGGGAAGCCTTGCAGAATCTGTGGGTTTCACAGTGAGGTTGCCATGTCAAACATTTTAATTTGGTGCATTGTTAAGAACATTTGTGAGAACTCATACTAATCAGCAAGCTAGCAGGATTCCAGTAAAATTTCAAATGAGAGGTGATATTGCTTGGAAGGACATTTTATAAATTATTATACAGAAATCTGATAATTTCATTGAGAGTTATGGAAAGTACACTCTTAAAGTACAGACAACACAGGAGAAGGAGCTTGTGGATTTGTCAGTATGTCCTTTGGTACAGTATCCTGACACAGCTGCTCTTACTGCCTACTGTATTGATAGGAATATTTTTAGTAGTAGACAAACATATCTGGTCATTTCCCCTCTCCATCCACCACTGTTCTAGACACACATACCTGACTGTGGTGGAACTCAGGAAATGGAAAGGACTTGGAGAAATATGTGCTGTTCCTCCCTTTTGGCTCATAGCCATTTCAAGACAGCATTATTGATGAGAACAGGCTTTAGAGGGAGAATGTTAGGCCAAGAGCACAGCCCCTCATTGACACAGTCCGTGACCACAGGGAAGATGGAGAAA
>JAODKT010001823.1:491878-516623 GCA_027576195.1 Cossypha heuglini | reverse complement strand
GCATGGCTTGTTATCACGCTTATCCAATTTTTTTTTTAATTTTTTTTTTTTTTTTTTTGCAGTGGGCTTTGTTCCCTTCTCTTTGCCGTCTGAGTTCCCCTGTCTGCGGGATCACTTTATACTTGCTGCAGTAAATAAAGAAGCAAATAACTGCTGAGCTGTTGCCCCTGCCATGCACACAGCTGCCACAGCGACAAATACCAGGAGGACCACGTCTCCTGTTACACCAAGCCATACAAGGGATGCACTCAAACAAATACTTTGATTGTCAGATTCTCACATATTTCTGTGGAGCTTGGGGCTATTGCAACAGCTGTTTGTAAACAATGCGAATCTAGCATTAGGACTAGGGAAAGGAAATCTATTTTTTTTTTACTTCTAGTTTCTGAACCATCCCTTAAAATGTTGCAAATACACTGGCATTTATGCTGTTGATCTAAAATAGCAACCAGTGTTGGTTTTCAGCTGCAGGCTTGGGCTCTGTCCCGGAGTCCTCTCGTGGTGACTCATGGGTGAGTCTGAGAATGTGCATCAGCCCGTGGCTCCAGCAGGAAAGCACAGCCAGCAGCTAGAAAAGCACTTGTGAGCTGGAGGGTATTTGATCATATCCAGTCTGATGCTAAAAACAAAATTCAAAAGCGTGCTGCTAAAATTGGTGAGCAGCGCTCCGTCGGGGCATGCTAGGCAATGAAAGACAGGCCTCCTCTGATTCACAGAGGATCATTGGGTAAAGCATAAGCATGTAAACAGGGCTCAAATGATATAATTTTAAAATTACATAGTCAATGGCTCTGTAGAGGTATATGTATTTATTCACAGGCCTGTGCTACAGGCTGCAGGCTTCTCCCTTGCCTCCCCAGGAGGCAAAAACTAGGAAAAAGTGGAAAACAAAAGTCTCATGGGATTCCCTGGAAAATGCTTTCCTCCTTCTCAGTAAAAGAGAGTATGCAGGCAGGAGCAAAAAATGCCACCTTTTGTTGCTCCAGATACACTTTGACTCGTGTCAAATTATGTTGATGTTTAAGTCGTACCACGGAGCTAGAATCACCTTAGAAGACAGTCTTTTCTCTGGGTTTGTGCTTGAAAGAAAACTCACCAATCCTACCTTTAATGTTATAATGTTTAGTAGGATTTTCCTCAGCAGTATCTCAAGGATAAGGTTAAAATTCTTGTCCAGTCTGGCCAGACAAAAATTTGAAGCCATAAGCAGGAAAGCCAGTTTCCTTCATAACATCATTTTGTCCCACTGTAGTAGGAAGACCTCAGCTTACTATCATAAATTGAAAAATTTCCTTTTGTAATATTTTCCTGGACCAACTACTGATATAGAAAAACTACTTCTACATGTCCAGCTACAAGGCAACATATTTCAGTGTGGGAAATCTGAAAACAAGCATTAAAATATGCTATTACATAGGTACCTAAATAAACAGTATTAGGGAAAAAGAAGGAATGTAGGGATTGACATTTCCAAAATATATTATAGTAACGGAGGTAGCAGCTTCTATCAAACAGATTGCATTAGATCTTGTGATATTTCCTCAAGTGTTCTTTTAAAGAAAATTATGATTGGTTATTGAACATGGTTCCTCTTGGTTTACCATGGCCTTTTTTGGGATGACTAAACCTGAAGTTTTGAGCTCTCTCAAATACTCCTTGGATACAGAGTTTGCTCTTTGGCAAAAATTTAGAGATGTTATGGATTCTTATTTAAAACCCAGTGGAAAATGAGGCATGCAGATTTCATCAGAATAATCACCTAAAGGAAGAAAGGTCTGTACTTGAAAAGGAGGTGTTTTATGCTTACCAGTATTTTCATTGTCTCCAGTATATTGCACTTTAACAGACTCCACTGAGAAAGGAAGCACTGATCTACAAAAGAGTAAAATTATTACCTGCATAGCACCCAACTATCCCTTTTTCACCAATGTGTAAGACAGATGTTCTCCACAAAGCATATCAGTCAAAATTTCTCCACTTTCTCTCCATTAATTCTCTTGTCCAGGCCCTAAAAATTAACTAGTTATCCCTATGCTTGACTATAAAACAAAACATCTTCATTCTTGTTCTTAGTGGCATCAATAGGGATTTTGCTTTTAACAGTGGGAGCAGTCCATCAGCAAGAGGAGAAAGACCAGAGAAATTTAAAATTGTATGAGGCACGGACTCAGTTAAGATCATTATTTTTGTGTGAGTCTGTATTTTCTGATATAAAATTGGTAAAAATGTATAACTATTTAGGATTATACACAGTTGTGGTCTCAAAATAATATTAAAGTTAGAAATAGACTGGGAACCTACATGTACTTAAGATCAACAGAACCCACCTATAGTAAATGCTTTCTCTCCATTGATTTTTTTCAGGAGTTAAACTAATACTTATCAAGGCTGTCATAATTGACCAAATAAATAATTATAGAAAATATAGGACTATTGACTTTTCACTGTGCCTTAATAACACTGTAAGTATTATTGTTGATTCTTTTTTGAACAAAGTCAAAACCATCATATTGCCCTTGATGACCTAACAAAAAGAAATAAAAATGATAGGAAATATTGTTAACCTAATTTAACATTAGAGCACTGTATTTTTAATTACAACTGAACTCTTCTGAGAAAGATGAAGGGTCCTAGTCAAGAAAAAAATAACCTTACCATCACCAGTGACAGAATACATCTCTTGATTTGTAGGGAGCTAGAACTAACTTGACTGCACTAAGAATTTACATACATCCTTTCTTTTTTTTAACATGCTTACTTTTTTTTTTTTTTTTTCCTTTTGTTTGAGTCAGGCTACACCATGCAACAAGTCAAATGATTAAAAACATGTATAGGAGTAAAAACTCCAAAAATGAATTTTTAACTGGGACCAGAGCCCTGATCCCAATAAAAGATGTGCTTTGCCATCTTGTTTTCTCTTGTCCTGATGCCTCATGGATCAACTCCTGGTGTTGCATCGGAGATCCAGGGCTTCTCAACCTTTATGCTGTCTTGCTGAGATGGCAACAGCAGTCTGTGATTGTGATATTTCACATTTACTAGAATTGCTCTAAGGAATACCAGGTTGGACACAATGAGATGCCATTCTCCAAGTCAAATTGGTAGCCATGGCTAGCTGGCCAGGATGCTACCTGGTCACTCATGCTTGCTCCCAGCTGAGAATCCTGTAAATTTCAGTTGTAGATGTAGTCTGTAAGATGGTGAGATCTGCAAATCCTGAAACAATTTCGTCCAGGTTTCCAAGCTGCACTACCTCTCACAGCTCATGGAGACACCCACACCAGATTCCCTGTGTTAAATTCTCCAAATAGTTGAGGCAGTCTCTCCATCTGCCCAGGCAGGGCCCACATAAACAAAAGGCATGTTGAGCATTTAGAAAATGTGGACACTGCTCCTAAGCTCCAGCCAAATGCAGACATCTTGGCGAAATAGCAGGAATGAATTGAAGGCCACATGTGTATGGCTTGGTGGACACTTGAAAACTTATGACTGGTACTCAGGAATTACTTTCAAAACCAGTGATTTAATTTTTATAGCGAAGTTTGGTGTGTATGCACACACATACACACACACACACATACACACATATATGTAAGTTTATATGGGAAGTTATTTCAAATATTTGCATTGCAATTTCTGGCATTAAGATTTCCCAGCAGGCTGGATATCTACTTTATGTATATTATTTGTTAAAAAGCTCAAATTCAACCAAATTACTTATGACCATCAGAAGACTTTTAAAAATCCAGAGTTGATCCTTTATGTTTAGTGAATCTTAGATTTTTCCAAATTGCCTAGTCAACTTGCAAAACTTCACTTGATGGTGCAATTAGATGTAAATTTAAAAACTGGTCCTTAAGCATTCCCCATAATTGCACTAACACTTTGCTTTATCATAACAGAAAAAATGTTAACTCCATCCTTTCCTTTTGAGTTGTAAATATCGATCTTTTCTGGTTTTCTTAATTTTTAACTTTTTTTGAGCAACAATGAAGACTTCTTCAGAAGAGTAAACTTTCTCTCTACACTATATTATGAGAAGATTGAATTGAAGCTAAAAATGAACATATTTCATAAACCCATAATAATCTGATCTTTTTTTTCCTTTTAAAGTTGACAGTAGTTTAGCTTTGATGGTGCCAGGTGGTAATCCAATGTGACTTAGATTTCCTATATCAATAACATTTGGCAGATCCACTTCCTGGTGAGAGGGAACTATTTATTTTTTTGCACATTTTTTGATAGAACCATAAATATAGAAAGTCTTTCTGCTAGAATTCACAAAAGGTATCACACAGTATAATGAACCCCATTTTCTATGTTTACTCAATTTTGTTGTTGTGAAGTGGAACAGAAAGAGAGGAATGAAGAAATGCCAAGAACATCTATATTCTGCATGTAACATCTATTTGAGGCTTGAAGAGAACACGATATTCTGCTCTATACCTGACTCTTAATTTATTCAGAATGGACTTGTACTCCCTTTAATCTCTTTTAGAAAACATTAATTTATCTTGGTGTCTGAAATTTGTTTCTTGCAGACACAAATGTCAGATCGGTCCTTCCCGGAATTTCACTGGCTTTACTCGAGTTCCCCTAGACCTGAATATAGCTCTTTACCCCAGTCCAGCTTATGCATGATCCCTCCATGTGTTGGAACCAGGGCAGACTTAGCTGTTCTCATAGCACACCAGAAATACAGATCAACAGCCCTATTGCTGCTGGCTGAAAAAACAAACAAACCAAAGAAAAAGTTCTAGTGCACCATACAGAAGGAAAGGGAAGCAGTGAGCTGAAGTGAGAGTGAGATGAATGTTAACTCTTATGGAAGATATCTCTGAATTATTTAATTTTTGGGTTTTTTTTTTTTTTTCTCTGTGTCCTACAGAGTGACAATTCCTGTTTCCACTCGTAAGCTGAAGGGAACTTGAGGATTGCAGTGAAGCTAAATCAAAGGTGAGCTGGCAGAGCCCTCATCATGAATAGTACTAATTTCATACTGAGTTACCTCAGCAGGAGTGTGGCCAGCAGGTTGATTGCAGAGTATCTTGCCTGTTTTTTTGTCCCAAGGTCAAGAAGACTGTGGAGAAACTGCAGTGCTCCAGTGCAAGGACTCCAAAGGAGTCATTCCTCATCATGCCTGAGGAAAAGCTAGGGAGTCTGAGCTTGGCTGATCAGGGAAAGAAGAGGTAAATGCACAGTGTAACAACAGCTGGTGAGGAGCTGTAACAAGGACCAAGCATGACCAAACTCTTCTAGGTACTGCAAGGCTCTGTAAGAGTGCAATGGTCACAGCTGGTGAGCCAGAGGCTTCATGTTGGACATGAGGAAAACTTCTTCACCAGGAGGTAAGTGCAGGTTAGCTGTGACCCAGAGAGGCTGAGGAATCCTTGTCTTCAGAGGTTTTCAAAACACAGCTAGGCAAATCCATCACTGACCTGATCTTGCTAGCAGTATTCTCCTTTCAAATGGGAGGCTGGGTGAGCTTGAGAAGTTTCATGCAACTAACCTTTCTATGACTCTCTTTGTATAAAAAAATAACTAAAAAAAAAAAAAAGAAAAAAAAAAAACCCAACCGTATTACAGCTCAGACTAATTTAGTATACTATCTCAGAGCATTGGAGAGTCCCTTGGATTAATTCCTCAGTGCTAGTTGAGATGTAAACAAACCAGTATGATCTGAAGCTGTAGTCTGTGATCTCTATCCATCAGAAGAAGTTATATTCTGGATTAAGTGCACTTTGCACTGAAAAATGTTTTACTATTAATTGCTTTGCTGGTTTTCAGATGCCTCGTAAAAATATTGGGAAGAAGAGGTTACTCATCTTCTATGCATTCTCAGGCATGGAGGACAGCAGAATATGCCATGTTTTGCCACAGGTGGTCACTCAGTAAGGGCCATGCAAGTGACATAAGCAAAAAGCAAAGTAGGATTTGCTCTCTCCCAGCATATCCTTCCCTAGCAGGACAGTTATTCAGGTGTATTTCTTGAGGCAACTTTTTTTTTCCACAGCTAATTCCTTCTTTCATGACTATTTCATACCCATTCAGAAATGGGCTTCATGAAGAGTCTTTCACTGTAGAAGGAAGTTAGGAATTTTTTTATATTTGGTACAGAAATAAATAGGGAAAGTCACAGACTAGGATTGCAAACAACATATTTCCTCTTTCATACAGCTGTTCTGCCTCCATTTAGAGCAGAGACTTATTGTAAGAAAAGCCCCAGAGATTATAATTGAGGGCAAAATATACATTTTTGTATTTGTCAAAATAAGACATGGAGTAATACCCAGGAACTGCACTACATGGAAATAGTCTGGGAATCATCATAGACAGCAGTACAGGGAGGGATAGGTCTTCTCCTAACCTAGAGAAGAAAATATGTTTCAGCTCCAGAGCTATTTTTGCAATGATTTGCTCTATAAATAGCATCACAAACTACAATCTGAAAAAATCCCTGCTTGTGGTTCCTCTAGAAAGTCTTTTCCAGTGACCCAGTGGGGGAGTGTAGAGGCACTGCAATAGCAGGGCAAAAGTGCTCAGACAGTTTACTCTATCATATTGGTGTGATGTGGCATGACAGATGAAAATAAGAAGCATGATGGATACCAAAAAATCAAATATAAACTCAGCAATTCTTTCTCCTTCCCCTGGCAAATGAGTGAGCATTCTTGCCTGCAAACACTTCCCCAGAACCTTTTCACGGCCAAGATCATAAATTGAATGAATGAATGCCCATGTGGGCAAGAAAGATATGACTTCTCTTTTTTTCATAGAGGAAAAAAAAAAGATGGAGAGAGAGAATCAGAGAATCTTAGAAAATGTGGAAAATGGTCTTCTTTTAATTTTCAAAGCTTTGTTTGTCATCATGGAGAATTGCATGTCGGTTTTGCTGCCTTTAACTGAATTTCTAGTATTTGACAGACGTGCTTGAAGGCTAGTTCTTTATACTGTTTAAATGCTGACTCAATTTTTTTACATGCTTTTTGCAGTTTGAAAACATGGGGAAGTAGAGAATGATCAAATGAAAAACCTTGAAGACCTTGAAAGGAGACAAAATATTATTAAATTGAAATATATATTAATTATAATGAAACTACCATATTTGTGCAAGAAACAAGTCTCATAAATACATGAATCCCACCTCTTTTGCTAAGAACCTAAGTGCTTTGCAGTTTGAATTTGGTCTTTTGTTAATGCTGTTGTAAAACTGCTTTAAGATACATGCATAGACATGCATGTGAGGACAACATGCTTTTTCATGTTTACCTTTGTTTTTTAGATCTCTCAATGTTTTATTGTGTTAATCCACATGTTGTATAATGCACATGTGCCTGATCATCAGTGTTCGTCCAAAACAGAAGTGACTGTGAATGAAATTTTTTTCTTGTCTTTCAGAATCTGATGGTGTGGTTTTTTTCTAAAAACAACAGGCATTTCGAAGAGTAACAGCACTGACATCATTAAAACCACTGACTTACTAGTTGCTGTATCCTAATGCTTTTTGTTGCACTGGAATTTTTCTTCATTTTTTTTCCTGTTTTACTAAGAAATTTTAGTGGCAGTGTCCTTTCCCTGTGAAAATGCATGTTTCTGTATCATTTTCCAGGTGAAATTTCAAAATTCCTGCCTATACTAAAAGCCCTGTCTGTGCCTTTTTAAAGGAGATTTCTTCACACAGAAAAGTTCAAGACAAAATCATTATGAAGATTGTCCTGGAGCAATCATAGTAACCACAGCTCCAACCCAGGCAGAAAGAGACCGTGATGATGCTCAAGGTGGACTGTACTTGGAAGAGCTGCATTTATTTCACACCTCCATCAAAGCCAGCTTCCACAACAAGAAACAACTCATAAAATGAAGTTGGTCTAGTCAAAAGGTGGAAACTACCATAGTGAATCAGATGTTTTTTGGTAGGATGGGTACCTAGGAATGAGTTCTATGAAAATGAGCATGTCAAGTGGAGAAACTCTGGAGGAATGGGCTAGCTCTTTTTGAAATATGAGTAGGTGCTACTCTTCCTTAAAATTTTGGTTCTGATCTTTCTCCTCAAAACATACGACAGACCCAGACATTTCTTATGTCCAGAGAAGTGACAACTCTATCATTTTTTAACATTTTTGTTATTTTTCTCCCCAGTTTATGTAGATTAATGCTTTTACCACTAACATACTGAGAAAATGAGATTGTTTATCTACCCTTTAATTGGATAGGACCATGAAAAGATCCAAACAGATTTCTTGTTAAGACAGGAGTTGGATCTTCAGTTGCTGAATAATACTGTGAATTGGGCAGTTCTGAATATGCCCAGATTTTACTGGCAGAAAAGATTACATTCCCTGTGAGCTGCCTGAAGATGAGTGGGAGGTTTGTGAATCTAAGTAGTGATGTTAAGAATGAGATGATAAGATCATTTTTACTGCCTTTTGTTCATTTGCTTCTTCTAGGTACTCAGTGCTTCAGGAGTCATAGAATCACAGAAACATCTGGATTGGAAGATATCTCTATGATCATTGAATCCAAACTTCAATCAAAATTCCTTGTCTACAAAACTAGCACGAAAGAAGTTCCCACACTATAGGGAATCATAAGGAAAATGGTCTTGGTGTGCTACAGCCTTGAGTTGCAGAAGGAGTTTTGGGATACAACAAGGAGTTTTGGGAACAGAGTGCAAAGGTTTATCGCATCAGATGATTGCAGAGTTAGGAACTGTAGTGAATTCATAACTACTGCTGTTACAAAAGCACAACCTACTTTTCCTCACTACTTCCCTCTGTGCTGCTGGCTGTATCAATTTTCAAAATAATTTCTTCTTAAATCTAGCCCTGTGTATATAATTTACCTCATTTCTTCAATCCATGGTCTGCTTATTGCAGATACAATAATTATCTGCAATTACTGCTTAACTCAAGCAATCAGTAGTAAACACCCATGATACTCTGGACAAGAATACATCAGTAAAATAACAGCTACATATTTTTTACAAAATAGATTATAGTTCAAAAGTATCAGATTGCCTACATATTTTTCCTTTGGCTTTCTTTGTTTTGGATATAGCTTTGAAAGCTGAAACCAAACAACAGGTGTAATAAATTCTGGGTCTTATTTTTGCAAGGAGAGGCACACCATTTTTCTTGCTAAATCGAAGACCACTTATAACTCCAGAGGGAAATGTGACATTATGAGCTGATGCCACACAAGTCCTGCTGACCTTTGCTCAAAAACCTTTCCTTGGAACTTCCTTGGTGACCCCACAGTGAACTTAACTTCAATCTGAGGGAGGTGGGTG
The DNA here is from genome assembly GCA_027576195.1 of Cossypha heuglini. Classification (NCBI taxonomy): domain Eukaryota; kingdom Metazoa; phylum Chordata; class Aves; order Passeriformes; family Muscicapidae; genus Cossypha; species Cossypha heuglini. The sequence continues at coordinate 507,334 of JAODKT010001823.1, read as the reverse complement.
GAAATCAGCACTTGTGCCAACTGCCTTTTTTTATATGACTTGCTTGTCACAGGAAGTAAGATCATCTGGAGGGAGGCTAAGGAGCTGCATAGATGCAGAAGAAAAAAAAACCCACAACCGCTCTAAAAATAGAAGAGACAATCAATAACTTAACATAACCCCAATACATCACACTGTAAAACGAGTACAGGAAAGCTCTTTCGATTTTACCACTTGCTGCTACCAGTGGGTGTCATCTCCCACCATACCTCTATCTTCTCAAAGGAGTTTAGTGCCAAGAAATGATGCAGTTACGTGGGAGTGACAAATATCAAGCAGTCAATACGCCTGAATAGCCTGGGTTCAGGTGGGTCTGCTTCTCTGGGGACACCACTCTGGTGAAGGAAAGATTTATTGCAGCAGTTTGCATACATGTCCCTGCAGAGTGTGAAGAAATTGAGAGCTCCAAGCAGGATCTGGCTAATCTGACTTTTGTCACCCGTTGGATTCTTGCTATGTGATCCTGCCAGCCAGCTAAATCTCTTGGCAACATTTTTCAGTGCAACCAAAAGCTCCAGCATCCAGCTACCTCTGGACTCCCTTTCAGTGAAAGGAAACCTAAAGTTTCTCCCCATTTATGTAATGACATTGCACAATTAAGGGCATTTGCGACATCATTCAATTAACCATTTTAGGGAGGAAGGAAACTGACAACTTGTTGAAATAAATCTGTTTTCAGGCAAGTGACATTTCCTGTTTAAAATGCTATTGGAAAGCCAATAAAAATGTCACAAAAAGATTCAGATAATATTTTTTTTAAAGTATTACTTTCCTAGTAATTCGAGCAACTTTTTTAGAATTAAAGTTATTTTAGAAAAATAATATTCAAAATAAGTTCAAGATTAATTACTTCATTGTTCACAATTCACTTTTCCCCTCCTTCCTCTGACTGTATACTTGCTAGAGTTTTCTATTCTTTAATATAATTAATTATGATGAAAGGACTTCTCTAAATGTCAGTGGAATTTGTAGAATTGGGACTTTCACATTTAGCTGGGAAAACTATGTTTGTGCTTTGAAAGAGGGTGGCACAGGAAAATTAGGCATTTTGCATTTGATACAATGACTGTAAAAATCTGCAGAAACTGTGGCTTAACAAAAGGGCTGTTTTGGGGAACTGACATGAAATTTTACCACCAGAAGACGCATGTCAAATCCCCTGTATTAAAGAAGAAAAGTATTAAAGCTTTTAGAGAGGTGTTCCACAATCTTCTTGAACTCAATCACATTGCAAAATGTCATTAAATCTGAAGAAAAGGCAAATGCCCAGTGTATTAGCAATGAAGCCTTCTTAATTACAATGCCACAAATGTTCTACTTCAGTAGGAACAACACAAATTGGTTTCTCCTGATTACAATTATGTGATGAATACATCTGAGGAAAAAGTCAATCAGAGAAGATGCTTCTCAGCCTGCTAAAATCTCACAGTTTCACCGGGAGAGAAACCATAGTGCCACCAAAAATGAAACCCTGTGTCCCAGAAGCTCACGTGCTGTATTGCACTGGTCATGAGGCATGGATATCTGAATATGGCCACGCTGTGGTCTTTTATTCAATGTGGGTTTACAGACATTTTTTACATTATCATAAACCTCATTTAAAGAAAATGGTCCTGAATTTTGTGCCTGTGTTTTTTCACCATGTTGGTTGTAATAGATTTGAATAAATATCAAGAATACAAAAGCTCAGTTAGCTGATAGTTTAATTTTTGTAATGGAATATTTTCTAGTGACTTGCTGAGCTTTTTTCTGGTCCCATAAATATAGCAAATTCAAAGCTTTTAATGTGGGATGGCAAAAATACAGAAAAGGGTCAGTGTTGTATATGCAAAATCTATAAGGGTGTGAAAAAGGTATAAATATGTCAATTTTTTCCCCTGGCATTATTAGTTTCACTTCATTATTTGAACAATATAAAGCTTATTTTATTCAGGCATAAGCAATATGATAGCAAGGTTGTCTGAATAAGAATCACTGTGCAATGTTACTGATTGTAAGAAGGGCTAAATTAACTAACTTCTTCCAATATGGGGTTTCAGTGTATGTTTTCTACATTTGACCAGTGAAGGTAATTCTCCTGCAAGAATTTTTAAAGGAGTTCAGATTGCCCCTATTCAAAAACCTGAGAGACAAGAACTGAGGAATGTAGGCATTTGAGTCCCAGTGAACTCACAGGATTAGCCACAGGATTAAACACATATGTATGTTAATTAGTGGGACTATATAGCCTAGGCAGACAAGGCAGATACAGACTAGCATGATGCAGCCAATAAAAACAACTTTATTTTGGCAGAATATGCCATTTAACTTCTTGATACAGGAATAATAAGGTTATTAAGTTAGAAAAGGTAATAGGAAAAAGAATGAAAGATATTTAGAATAAAAGTACTAGAAGGCCAAAGCAAGCAGAGGAAAAAAGCAGGAAGTTAGTTACAGGATGAGTTTGAAATGAAGAAGCCTTGGGATGAAAATACTGGTGTGTTAAAAGATATTTTTAAGTGCATTATTTGAATAGTATAATTATGCAAGTTAAAAAGGAGTGACATTGTTTTGTTTTCAAAGTTCACATTATGTAATATTAGCATCATGCATTGGTATTCAATACTGGTGTGGTATTGAAGCACAAGCACAAGCAATTTTTATTTCATAGAAGGAAACAGAGAAAAAACAGAATTTGAGGATACCTATATATTTTCAAAATTATATATATCAGGTTTTTTCTTTGAACTTGCATAAAAAGTATCTAAATTACACTTTAGGTGACTTTTAATTTAAAAATAAATGATGCAGCCTGTTGGCCAAACGATGTGTTACATTCAACCTAGACAAAATATTATTTTTTTAAATTTAATTTGATGCATAAAACTGAACTGAAGTGAAATCATGCCAAAATTAATACATTTCTAGAAAAAAAATTTCCCCTTCCTAAATCTCAAAAGCAAATATTTGTGCAGTCTTCCTCTGATTGTCCAAAACTCTATTCTTGACTGCTTCTGCAGCTGCTGCTACTTAATGAAGTCACATTGCATTGTGCTGATGAGTGTTTCATTCACAAACAGGAAGAAGATCTAGCCTTGTAAGGGCAAAATACACAAGTTTAGTTCACTGGGTAAAATGAACCAATGGACAAGGGATTTGATTTTTTTTTTTTTTTTCCCTTGAAGCAGCAGGAAAGGGGCTGCTGACAAGATATTTTGGAACAACTTGCTATTAGGAAGGAAGTATGAGTGGGTGTAGATGAGAAGTAACTCACATTCATATCACACACACTTTGCTCATAAGCTGAAGTCTTGTTCTAAAACAAAGGGTGGGACTGTCAGTTTAGTGATAAAGAACAGAGGGAGCTGTTTATTTGCTTGACTTGCCTGTGGTCAAAGATTTCAGGCATTTGCCATCTGGGCTGACAGAGCACAATCCCTCTGGAGAAACCATGGTCTTTGCTAAATGGCCAATAGTTCACTTGAGAGTCATCACTCTTCCAAGGAGTGACATGTCCCTCTTGGAATCTTTGTAAGTTTTATAATACATAATACTAAGAACACCAGAGACACTCTCAGATAAGGGATATTTTGATTGAAGAGGCTGTCAGGAACATCAAGCCAGATATCATTGTGATCATACCTTAGGTCTTTAATCAAGGTAGATCAAGAAACTGTCAAGAAGCTCAGGAGGTTATCAGGAAATCCAATGGGACCTCAGTCATCCAGGAAGTCAGTCCAAATTCCTGCACGTATGTAGCAAAGTTTAAAACTTTGATAGATTTTTGATGAAATGGAGTTAGATAAATACAGATCTATAAATGTATAGAAAAGTGAGAGAAATTGAGAAATATTGCTTCCTTTTTGCAGAGGAAGCAATTTTGCCAGATTGGAAAGTGATGCTATTGTTTCAGAGATAGTATCAATTAAACTTTTGAAAGTAGAAAGTATTCAGAGAAGAGCATCCATTATTGTTCACAGAGAGCCTTTCAAACAAATAGAAGAGTTTGACTACTGTTACAAAACATAGGTTATATAAACTAATGATTTATTCCTACAATGAAAGATAGTGTTCTCTTACACTTAAATAAATCTAGACTTTAAAAAGAAAATAGAATGATAAAGAGAGCAGCCTGGAGAGGGGATCCTTTCCTCTCTTGTCTTCATCCTCATTTTCTGTGGCAATGAAGTAAAATAATGCAAATTATGTCTCCACAGACATTTCATATTGCTTTCTGACCTGTTGTAAAAAAATAATAAATGTATAAATACAGTAGACTCCCATGTATCTAGATCTCTCTATCCATTTCTCAAAAAAGCATTTATATCTTTTAGAAACAGACAGAATTCTCCTGGGCCAAATTCTCCTGGGCCCACGGCAGCAGGCACCCTTAATATTCCACATGATGGCATCAAGAGTCTCAAGACACAGTTTGGGTGGATCTTTCAAGTATTTATTATTTTAAATTTCAAAACTCACAAAGTCACTCATGTGATTAAATGTGAGCAGTTTATATTGCTTAAATGCTCATTGACAGCAAAATTAGATTCCATCCTAACTGGTCTACAGTTCACTAGAAAAGCTGAATGTCATCAGGTGCCACAGGTCTTGAGGCTCAGACTGCTCAGGTAGTGAAACTTTCCTCTCACTCATTGATGAACACCAGGTTCAGAGGTTAAAATGCTGCTGTTAAAATGCAACTGTTTGCTCCAACGTGAGCTCTGTAAACTCCATTCTGTGAAAGTGATTAGTTTGTATCTGGAACTGGTACATGTTTTGTCCCTTTAATTTATCTGTTATTTTTCACGTCTTTAAAAGATTTCTGGAGACACCTCCACTTATAAGTAACTGACTATTTTTTTCTCCTTTGAAAGAATCATACACACATGGAACAATTTCAAATGTGCTGTTATACATAGGAAAAAATCAGACTGAATCTTCCCAAATGACAGTCTCTTATAGAGGCTTCAGCAAGAACATAACACCTAATAAAAGCCTGCAAGGAGCTGCCATTGTAATCTCTATAAATATCAAAATATAAAGTCCATGGCTCCTCTTTCACGGATTTTATCTTCCTCCATGTAATTAAGTTTTTCTTAGTAAGTTTCCTTCCCATCTTTCAGGTGTAAGGAGCTGCCTGCCCATATCAAGCCTGTACTACAAGCAAAATGTATCCTTCTAAGAGTTAAAACACACTAGGACTTTCTAAACACATTGCAGAACTGTAGAGCTGTTGCCACTTTCTTTCAATATATAGTTGTAGAAGAAAGTAAAGTGGGAAGATCCCCTTGACCTTGGAGGCCAGAATCAGATCATGAAGAATCTCATCTGCTGTTTCCTTAAGGACAGCTATGATCATCATGTCACACATGACAGTGAGTTTTTCACTTTTTGGAAAGACATGTTGCACTACTTGTCATGATGGTGTGCCATTGAACCACAACTGCCTGATGCAATTTGCAATCTACTGAATAGGATATTCAGACTGGAAGTCTTAATCCTGAGCTGCACTCTCTTTTTTTAGTTACATATTGTAGGGGTTATCAGGCTTCTTTTTACCTCATTTTCAGGACCAAACACAAATATTTGCCAAACGTCTCATCTGCAGAATTTCTGTACACTAAACCTCCATGCAGAAGACACAATAGCCTAACAAAGCAGGTTAATGTAGTAGGAGTAAATAACAGCAGATGAATAAATAGAGTCCTGGGGTTTGTGCTTCAGAAACTGCAGAAACTACAACTAACTTTATTCTGTGCATCTTCATTTTCACAAAAACTGTTTTACTTTCCTTTATTGGCCATATGCTCATTATTAAGTTATGAAAAATAATAACTCTGCGCTAGCTTCAGATTATAAGTGCTTCTTTTGTCTGTAATACACTATAAAACAATAATGGCACAATAGAAATATTTTGTTGGGATTCTATGTTGCCTTTTACCTATGGGCCTCAAACAATTTTCTAGTCATTTACTACTTAGAGATGTAGGATGACTAGCATTTTTTTCCTTCTTAAATATGGAAAGCATGGAATGGCAAAGGCAAAACTTATTCATGTTTCTATAAAAATAAAATATCTGCAGTCCTGTGTGTCCCAAATAGACTACTATCTCCTTTTCAGGATATTATATTCCCCTTTATTTCCTAATAAGTTTAGTGAAAATTGTATTTCGGTTGAGTTTTAGTGAATTATCTGTTGATAATTGTGCTCTTTGGAAAAAATACAGCTCTGAAGTGATTATGGTGATGCATTAAAAAAATAACATCATATGCCACACATGAAGATTTTGAATGACTAGATTCAGATCATCCAGTGGAAAACAGTGCATGAGAATTGCTGTATATTTCCAGACACAGAAAACAATGAACAGAATGTCCAGAGACTAAATCCCATCCCATGAGCTTCATCCCAGGATGATTGATTTAACTGACACGTGTTAAGTGCCTGATGTTCCATTGCACACACTGAATCCAGCTCCAAGGGTGGATGTCTTGGAGTTGCCTATGTGCTGCATCTAAGGACTGTATAGAAATTTGAGCTTCCTTTTCCTCATACTGAAACCCATATTTTAAGTACATTCTTCAGGTATCACACTGGAGATAAGAAAAAAAAAATTACAACCAACTATCCATCTTTTCAAAAGCTTGTACACTATGTCAGCTGCATAGAAAATATATATAGAAAAATACTTAAAAATTCCTACCCTGATTCTGAACAGTCTGCATAGCTACATGTGAAAATAAGGTTCCTGAATGTGGCAGTAAGACTCCTGTTTTGCAATTACATGTTTTAGGGAAAGGATTAATGCCAATGGAGAGATGCCCTACAAATTATATATACTACAAATTTTTCCCCTCTGAATTTCCTTGATGACTATTGAGATAGGGTGCAGGATTCATTCTTAAATAGCAGAAGGTAACTTTTGCCTCCTTTCCTTAAGGTATCAATAACAAGGTTATGAATAAAGACCAATGGGTATCTGCTTTCTCTCTTCAGCCCAGTACAGTCAATGGTGGTGTGATGGAGAGAGCACAAAATAACTGTGTTATGCTCTGACAGACAGAGCAGAGGCTGTCTTTCATGCTGAAAGGTTTCTGTAAATAGCTGAAGTGAAATAATGACTAAATGAAGAAATCCAATGAAATCTGGATCTTGCCTGGTGTGATACATGACAACCGGAAGAACATGTCCTTGTCTTGTCACACCAAAATTTACTGCCTGAAATTGAGACAGTAGGAGGTCTGGGTGCCTTCAAACGTAGAAAATTTTTTTTTAAGTGCTTTGAAAATCAAAATCTTGTTAAAATATCTAAATGTATGCAATTCAGGCTCCCTGTACTTTACCTGTCGCTCCCAGTTTAGGTCAGTATATTGCACTTGAGTGTCAGATCTCAAATTTATCATAGCCATGACATGGCCACTCACCTCAGGCTGAACATCTGATATTTGAAAGAGGCCTTCAGCAGATCTGTTGAGTCCCTTTGGCTTAGGTTGGATTTTCTTCTTTTTTCCACTGCAATGATTTTCACAGTGGCATTTTTAAACAGTGGACAAAAAATGATAGCTCACTCTGGCTTATTAGCAACAAATACAATACCATTCTTCTGAGAGAGCTGTGTCTAAGGTTTGAAGATTTAGAAACTTCTTGGCATAGGAAAAAAAAAAAAAAAAAAGGTGGTTTTGTTTCCTTCCTCCAAGGACAGAAGGGGAAAGCCATGACCTTTGCCTGCAGATGGTTTGCAGATAGCAGAGCATCAAGAATGTTTTGAATATCAACTGCTGTGCTGAAGAATGTCCCATAAATGTTTAGTTGAACTAAGTAGTCTGGTTGACATAATAGTTTGTCTGTGGGAGAAAAGACAGCAGAATATTCTGACAGAAGGTTACTCTATTAAGTTCATCAAACCAGTGAATAAGAAGGGTTTATTACTGTGATTGAAAAGCTTTAATTTTCTGAGTAAGTGTGTAGATCAGGCAAAGAGTTGGGACTCAAGGCAGTCCCATTTTGTTAGAAAAAAGTGTTCTGGCTTTTCTAAATTACTCCTACATTTTTTATATTCTTCATTGAAGAACATGCTTGCACAGCTAACTTGCATTTACTAAACCTGTAAGATGCAGAAAATATAGCCTGAATATTTGGGATTATTACCAAACCACTACCTGTTACCATAGAAATATTGAGTTTGGGAAAGTCCTCAAAGATAATTGAGTCCAACCATTCACCCAGCACTGACAAGGCCACCATAAAATCATATTCATAAACACCACATTATGTCTTTTAAATGTCACCAGGAATGGTGACTCTTCTACTGGCCTGGGCAGCCCGTTCCAATGCTCAATTAACATTTTGGTCAAGAAATTTTTCATAATATCCAATCTAGACCACACCTATAACAACTTGAGGCCATTTACTCTTGTTCTGTCACTTGTTACTTGGCAGAGCAGACCAATCCTCACCTGCCCACCCACCTTTCAAGCAGCTGGAGAGAGTAGGTAGTCACCACTGAACCCTGTTTTCTGCAGGTTAAACCACCCAAATTCCTTCAGTTGCTCCTCATCAGACTTGTGCTCCAGACCCTTCCCCAGCTCCGTTTCCCTTCCCTGGACTCACTGCAATGTCTTTCCTGCAGTGAGAGCCCAAAACTGAACCTAGAACCCAAGGTACCCATGGGAACGTTCACTGCCCTGGTCCTGCTGGCCGCGCTATTGCTGACACAAGCCAGGATGCCATTGGCCTTCCTGGTCCCTGGGCCCACACTGGCTCATGTTCAGCCAATGTTGACCAGCACCTCAGGTCCTTTCTGCTGAGCAGCCTTCCAGCCACTGTCCCAGCCTGTAGCACTGCAGGGGCTGTTGTGATCCAAGGGCAGAAATCATCCCTTGGCTTTGTGGGATCTCACACCACTGGATCATACCTCTCACACCTCTCTGGATCCCTCAGCAGAGCCCTCCTACCCTCAAGCAGATCAACACACCCACCCACATTGGGGTCATCCACAAACTGGCTGAAGATGTCTTTGATCCCCTCACAGTGATATCAATAAGAGCCCCCACACCTGGCCCAAACACTGAGCCCTGGGGAACACCACTTGTTAGCCTCTGGCATCTGGATTCCACCTGGCCACATGGGCTGCTGTGGATCTCAGCAGCACAACAGGCTGCTGACCATTTCCCCTTGGATTATGGAGGTTTCATTTCTCCTCCTGTCCCTGTCTTTTTGCTCAGAAAGTTGGGTACCTCCAAAGCAATCGGGCTCCCTAGTGAAGACTGAGACAAAGGAGTTTTTAAGTAATCAGCCTTTTCCTCATCCTTTGTTACTATGTTTTCTCCAATAAACATTCCAACATTCTCCAATAAAAATTCCACTTAACCATCCTTTTGCTGCTAATGTATATACAGAAATATTTTTTGTTTTCTTTTATGGCAGTACCCAGATTAACTTCTGGTTGGTATCAGGCCTTTCCAATTCTCTCCCTGCATAACCTCACATCCTCATTCTCCTGAGCTGCTTGTTTAAATTCCAGGCTGATTAATATACTTAATAAACATACTCATCTAGTATACCTTGTGATTTCAGTTGAATAACACATTTTCACTTTCTGTCACCATTTACAAATACTAGACAATATGTTTGATTTTCCTAATTCATTTAGGGGTAGTTGAAGTCAGTGGGGAATGCAGATAACTAGGGTAAATTAGAAGTTTTACCTAAACTAGAACACTCCTATTAATTGTTTGCACTTACAGGAATGAAGGAGACAGGGAAAAGGAGTGTAAAATTTTGTTACTGTGGCTCAGGGCAGCAGTGTCTGTCAGAGAGATCACTGACATGGTTTACTTTAAAGCATCAAGTGCAACCAAGGAGATACCAAAGAGGAAAAAGCACTCTACACAGGGTTGACTAGCTTGACTATGAATTACCAGAATAGACTCCTGTCTCAAAAATAATTTCCATATCTCTGAAGATGGGAAAATGAACAGGGGCCAAATATGTCACAGAGAAATAGCTTTTTTACAATCTACTAACATGCCTCTGAAATCCACAATGTACATAGATATTTCCCATTGAAGAAACAGGTAACAATCTTTGTAACCACGCTCCCCTTTTTCATAATACTGTAAAACACAATGCGCTGCAAGTTTAATTGGAACCAGAGACTTTTGGACATTTCTACTGATTCACATGGTGAAAGTAAATCAAGCCCTGTATAAAAAAAAACAGATGGAAGTGATGCTAATAGTACGATGTCAGCAGTATCCACAGATTGACAGAGCTAGTTAAGCTGCCAGATGCACAGAATGTTGCACTACTTGTTCCTTATAAACTAGACTTGATGGAGTATGTCAATGTCAAACTCCTTGCTGATTTACACACGAACATACAAAGACATGCACACTCACAGATACTCACGTTCCTGTGATCTATACTAACCATACCATCTGCTTTCTGCTTTGCATGTGGTAGCTAACTAACTATCCTACTGTGCACGGGTATCACTGAGTACATGCTGTGGAGGCAAACAACAGGTTTTTTTCCTCCTTCTACCCTATTTAGTGTTAGAAAATAGGCTCGTTAACTTTTGCCACCTAGGCACATATATTCCCCATGTATTTCTGAATCTTATTTCTCATTTGTACTCACTCCTTTGGCCAGTGGATATTTCAAAGAAATTTGCTGTCTTTGTGAAAGCTGCACAGCTTTAAGCGTGTTCTGTAGCCTCCATTTACACCTTGAAAAAAGCATAAACCAGTGAGCTCTACATAGACAGCAGTATTTAAAATAAAGATAACATTTCAGTAGTTTTTGTAACTGATACATTCAGCAGAGAGGATATTGAAAGGTCTTCATCAGTCAGCAGCTCTCACTGAGAGTGCAAAATGTCAGGAGGAGAAGTGCATCTTGGAGAGACAGAAAGCTGACCCAGCTGCAGCCAGTGCCTTAAGTCTCTTTCTGACCCATTTTATTGTCTGGCACCTGTCATTATAACAATCTTTCCAAAGGATCTACGGAAATTACACTCACCCTCTGGTAACTAGGTAACAATCTCCCGGAGGCTGGTTAATTGCAGCCCATGATAACCTTGCATATAGCAACTGTTAAATTTTTCATTTCTTTCAAATTATTATGGATCAGTTGAGAGGGTATTGATTTGATTCATTAACCGATTCCCAGTCTGTTCCAAGGTTAATGATTACATGTATCTCAATTACATCCTTAACAGGTTATACTGTATGATTTGTTTCAGCTGCAATGTACATTTTGTGTCTTCCACAGTTGAAAGAATTCCTAGCACTTGATGATTTAATAAGGCCTTTTTTCTTGCATTTTGCTGAGCATGCCTGCAAGGCACAAGTATATCTGGGACAATGGCAAAAAGAAAACTTTTCACAAATTCTTTAAAGGATATCTTGAAGCAAGTCACACTCTGAAAAACAGTCTCAAAAGGCCACAGAGATAACACAAGATTCTTTCAAGTTTAAGACATGGGAAGACAATTCAGAAGATATTGGAAGTGATGATTGATTCCCCCCTGCTTTTATTACTTCATCAGCATGAAGATTCATATTACCTGTCAATTAATTTTTAAGCTGCTTTGGGTTACTTGGCAGAAAATTACTTTAAAAATCTTGGATGGATCTTTGCCACTCTCAGTTCTCTCCCAAAATGAATTGCATTTTTTACTAGTAACATGCTGTGTGTGATCCATCCTTAGATTCACTGTAAAGTGACTTCATTCTTAGGTATTTTACAGAGTCCTTTCATCTTACAATGGTTCTCCAAATTTTTACGCAGAGATTACTGCAAATGCAACTGCAGAAAATTATGTTTTTTATGGCATTTTTGCATTCGTACATCATTATTCTTTATACTTCTATCAGATTGCTGCCTTGTTTAGAGCTAAAACCCATGGTGCCAGGCTCTGTACCAATTCCTGAAGATGGTCTCCTAGGAAATCATCATAGGAAAATACAAGTGTGTAAAAAGTTACACAGTGAGGCAGTGATAGAACGTCAAGAGCAATTTAATTCTCCTGTACCTATGGTTAAGTGGCTAGAGAGCAGTAATGCAATGCTTTCTTTGCCCATTATTTTACTCCTTCATTCTGCTTCTTTAATTGTGTGGTATTGTTGTCATATTTGGATAGATGCTGGCTGATAAGAGAACTTTTCCTATACGCTGTAGAAATTTAATAGAGAAATAGGTCGCTTCTCTTTGAGTTGACATCACTCTCAAAGTAAAAATACAACTCTCTGCTTGTCTTTGGACATTGTTAAGCACCTTTCCAGGCTGGGAATTTGAGAGCTGGAAGGACTGAGTTTAATAACCAAAGGCATGGAGAAAGTCAATGTCAGAAATGGAAATACTACAGAAATTCTTGACTCTCAGTCACTTTTCTGACTCCTGAGCTGCATTATTTCCAGCAGTTTGCAATCTGTGCATACAAAACCTCTTTCATCTTTTCATCGCTCCCTTTCAATCCTTTGCTTTGGAACTCCAAGATACTGTAGTTTACTTTGGAAACACGGAAGCCAAATGAGTATAGTCATGAGGAAAGACTTCAGTTATACAATCCATTAAAGAAAACAATAGAGCTTGCAGCTGAGCTATTAAAAAGAGTAGAGCAATTTTTATTTCAATGGCTACATTTTATTTCCTCTTCTGAGTGACTGCTAACAAAGGGCTGCTGAAAGGACTGGATAAAAAGTAGACGTCAGATGCAAGATCCATGAGTTAAACAACATTATTAGATACAATTTCATAAAATCTAGTTGCTTTTCTGCTACTAGAAATCATGTCCTTTTGTCAACTTGTGGTCACATCAGCACTTCTGTTGATATAATTTTCTCCAGCTGCAGAGCATAGCTGGCCTACAAATCAAGAACTAGAATAGGGACAGTCAGGAATAACTCAATGGCTTGGATAATGTGCAAATCACCACACATCTTGCTATTAGTATAATTTATTTTCTCTCAGAATATTTGGAACGTGAAAAATTTATCTTTAGCAAAACAGCCAATCTGACACTTTACTGAGAACAGAACTGGCTGGCTAGCATATTGTAACACCCTCCTCCCCTCACAGATCACACACACATACACTCCCCCCTCTATAACCATTTAAGTGGAATTATCATATCAAAACCCGTCATTATCTTTCATTGAATTCAGACCAAACACCTAATTTCATATATTGTTCAAGGTCTCCCTATAATATTGCACACAATCCTCTACATTCACTTTTTAAATCTTTGGAAGAGATTGTGTTTTTTTTTTTATTTGGGTTTTTTGGGAGGGATGGTTTTTTGGTTTTTTGAGGGGTTTTTTTTGAGTTTTTTAATGTTGATTTGTTTTGTTTTTTCTTTTTTTTTTTTTTTCTTTAATTTCTATTTAATTTTCCACTTTCACACTTTCCTACCTTCTACTCAAAATGAGCAGGATAAGTAGCAGTCCATCCCCACAGTAATGAGATCTTTCTAACTCCAGCCTTTTGGACAGATGGGAACCTGGTTGGAAATGAAACATAGCGCATCTGGTAGAGCACAGAATGAATGAACATGGTGCAAAACCAGAAAAATACTTGCTAAAACAACCACTTCCTTTTGTCTCTGCATGAATAGGAAGAATCAAGATGGTGTTAGCAAAGTCCTTACTTCATTCTACTTTTAAAATACCCTTTTGGCTTTATACAAATCAGGCAGTTGTTATCAAGAGTCCACATTTTTTAAGTGCACACTGATATCAGACATTTCTGTTTCTGATAAGCATTAAGGAAAGGAAAACAACAGGATATATAGCTGGACGTGCCCCTCTAGCACCAATTGTGGAACCCTCCAGCACACTGTTGTGTGAACAACAGTGATTAATCATCTGTGAAAATGCCTCAGAAAATTTGCTATTTTCCAATGCAAGCATACCACCTTTGTGCAGGTTTAGCAGCACTGGAGACCCATAACCCAAGTTTCCTACACCAGCCCTGAAAAAACAGGCATTTTCCTCTTTTTAATTAAAATCCCATTTAGTTCCAATTTGGCACCACTGGCTTGAATTTGCTCATTGTCTTTTGTCAGAATAGGAGTGAAGTTCTACAACATCCTCTGCTCTTCCTACGTTCTCCACATTAGTCATTTCATAGTAGAAAATTGTCAGATAGGTATTCACATGCATGTCATGTTACTCACTTGCTAGTGAAAAAATTCCCTCTGTTTTTTGAAAATGAGACAATTCAAGAAGTCAGCAAACAACTTCTTCTGGAAGCAAGCTGCTTGATTGGAATAAGAGTGTCTGGAGTGAGTGAAGACTAAGCTAGGGCCAACAGCATCCTCCCAGGTACAGGAGCACACCAAGAAGCTGAGAGCTCAGGAATGGCAGTGTACCCTTCCTCAGTGGACATAAAGAAGCTCTCCTCCATCAGCTGCCAACACAGCCTAACCAGGTCTGAGACAATCCAGAGCTCTGGTTTCATGCAAGGACTACTTGGGGTTGGTGTACCTGTGGAACTGATGGTGGATACAGTGGCAAAATATCAATGGCATCTCAGTGATCAATGAGATTTGATCAGCCAGCTCTAAATAAGTGGTATCTTTTGTAAAGTGGTGATGGGTAGCAGAAGTCCTAGAATTTCTTTGCAAAAGGATGAAAGGTGTCGCATTTTAGAACAGCCTAGTCAGTTCCTTTCTCTTTAGCTGAATTAATCCATATTATTATTTAGGCCAAGGTCACCAAATTCAAATTGATCAAGGATTCAATTTTTTGGTATTTTTTGCTGTTATTAGCAAAATGAAAGATTACTTCATTGACAGAAAAAAAGGAAAATAAACAGATTTGCAGAAGGTAGATGATTAAGTAGTTCACATGTCAAAATAACTTTGAATCATGATTTTGCAGTATCTATGGCAATTGTCTGACTTCATTTTAGCAGGTTTTACTTGTGAAATTTCCTTGTTGTTCATGACATTCAGAATACAAAGCTGCTCTACAATTTTAAAAATTTATTCTGTAAGATACAAATGAGCTACGGTTGCCTGTGCAGACACAGATAACTAAGTGCAAGGAGAAAAGGTGCCAGGGAATTGTTATTGTTGGTCATATTGCATCAAAAAAGATTAATGCATTTAATGTTTTTTATGTTGGGCTGGGATGCAGGTCCCCAAAATTTGGTGCCATATAAAGAGGCCAAATCCATTCCTTATTAGATTTTGTTGACTGGAACAAGAGATTTTATACTCTGCTATGAGACAAAGGTTTTCCAAAACAAAAAATACAGTATTTGCCTGAAAAATCAGGCTATGAACCTGTCATGTCCTACCCATGGCAATGTCTAAAGGAAGGAAAACAAAAACAAAACAAAACAGAAAAAACCAAAAACAAACAAACAAACAGACAAAAAAAAAAAAAAAAAAAAAAAAAAAAAAAAAAAACAAAACAAAAAAAAAAAAA
>JAODKT010001823.1:474130-485616 GCA_027576195.1 Cossypha heuglini | reverse complement strand
CCACTCTCTGGGCCCGACCATCCAGCCAGTTCTTAACCCAGCAAAGAGTGCTCCTCTCCAAGGCACAGGCTGCCAGCTTTTCCAGGGAATGCTGTGGGAGACAGTGTCAAAGGCCTTGCTGAAGTCTAGGTTTTTTGGCCATCTTTTCACTACAACTTGTATTATTACGAAATTTTGCCCTGTACTCTGTCCTGTTTCAGGCCCAGTCTAGATGTTCCTTGGGCTGTATTTTTTCAAGCTCATTCATCTACATTGTTGCAAAATCCCATTCCTATTTTTTAACTCTTTTAACTTTTGTTTGAACACGTCTGAATTGGCCAGACTAGGTGTCCACTTGCAAACAGATCTAAGAAAACACCAAAGTTATACTTCAGTCTTGTGTTGTATGTATTGAAGCATGAATGATACATCTCCCATGGCTAAACTGCACCAGCAGCATCTGTCCTGTCATACCAGGGGATTCTGCAAATACAGCCATTTAATATTTCATAGGAGACTTAAAAGGAGCGAGACCAGAGCCAGTGAGAACATGTGTATATATTGACCTGAGGGTACGTAAAAAATTTAATAAATTAATAAAAAACACTGCCAAATCAAATCATAAGTTAGCAATGGTGTAAGTCATGTATTTGTTGGTCAGAAAACAGGTGTATGTGGGTGTAAGTGTCAGCGCCGTTCGACTTGCAGCAACTTGGCATTTAGTAGGAGTGCAATTTATACTCACAAATGTGGAATATGGAAATGGAAGGGGGTAGGGAAGAAATCAGATAATGGAAAGGTTATCAACTCTATTTGCAAATATTTGGGTTGCTTTTAATGTAGCAGGAAGAGCATAGAGAATGTTTCAGGCTCCAGGAAGCCCTCAGAGCAGCAGGCTGAGAAATAGTCTAGAAAGGCTCCCTTCTCAGCTGGTATATATGGGGCAAATTTCTGGGCCCCTTGAATAATCTCAGTAGACTCTGATTGTTCTATGTACTCTGGCACAAATTAGGAGCTGTAATCAGGGATGCTGTGGTGTATGAAGAACAAAAAGAAACTTCTACCTAAAAATGCCCATACTGCCTTCTGAGAGGAGGAGGGAAGTTGAGGGACATCTTCAAATGTTGACAAATTCATTTAATAAGCACTTACATTTTTCAGTAGATTTGCCCATCGCAAGTCAAAGGTCTTATTTTTGTATCACAGGTGTATTCCCCAGGTAAAACTGTCTTTTCTTCCAGAAGACGCATCTCATTTAAAATGGCTGCCAACTCTAATCAAAACCACCTACACAACAATGTATTTCTATTTTTTCCTTATTTCCACCTCAGCCTAGTTTTTCCTTGATCCCTGAAAATTGCACACAAGCAATTCAATAAATAGGGACAAAGAATTTGCAATTTGTGTTACTGCTCTCTAGAGTCCCTTTTGACAGAGACCCAAATGTTTATCTAAGGGCTAAAGTGCTCTGCTCTCACACAGATATTTTGCAGCTGCATAAGAATACTTGTTAGTGCTAGTGTCGTATTGAGTTTAATCAATTTTTTTCTGCATAAAATATTCCAATCAACCCCAGCTAATAAAATTCCCACAAGAAGATGTCACGATCTTGAAGTATATGATTCTAGTATTTTACATCACGTAATGAAGCTCCTGAAGTGTTTTAAAATGGGGCAGGTAGGATAAAATTTAGTCTGGCTGTCTGATCATCTGAGCGATGAGATAGGATAGACACATTGGCTTTCCAGCTATAAAATGCAGCAGGGAATACCTCCACCAGGAAAGGCTGACTTTCTACTGAAAGTCATGTTGTCCACCTGCTTCATAAATTTCACAAACCACCTAAACTTTCAGACTTCTTGGCTTATGATCTTCCATTTTCCATTTTGGATTTTTCCACTTTTCTTGGACTGCCATTGCTCTCAAATTGAAGTTACATGCTGATGCCTGAAGTAATTTTTTGAAAATCCCAATCTGGTTTACCCTTACCAAATTAAGCTCAAAGTAGCATTTTCTGTCATTTACTGAACTGATGGCTTGGGCCCTCCACGTAATTTTTACCATGAGAGATGGAAACATGCATATGTAGCCTGCGCATACCCCAGTAGTCTCTCAGCATGGGTCCAAAATGGCTGAAATTTTACAGCAGTTGAGGATTTCCAACACTTCTGTCTAACCTGTGCGATGAAGCATCTAATTTAATTTGGCCACAGATAATAACTTTGCTGAAAAACTAGTCTCTGAAAAACCATGACTAACTTTGTGACTGTCACTGAGGTCAGGCTCTTTTACTGCAGTGTAAGTAGAGCTGCTGTAGCAAAGCTGGTTAATGGTCTCCTAATCTGAAAACAGTGACTCCTATTCTCATGCACACTGGTTTTATGTCTGTGTAACCACCGATGTTGGCATTACTCCTGGCTTAAACCAGAAAGATAGAATATCAGGGATCCTCTATATTAGCTGTTCTGAAAATGCTCCAAAGTTACCTAAACTAATTTCCTCCCCACCACTTACTTTTCTCTAGCTTAAAAAGAATGATTGCAGGAACTTTATTTTCTACTGGATTGTTCTTTCAGTGGTGTCTGCAATTAAGGACCATCTCATTAAACAAAAAACCTGTAATTACTGCGAATTGTGGTAAGCAGTGGTAATTGAAATGCTTCAAAGCTGGTTTGCTTTAAGATGGCCTTTAAGGACATTAAAAAATAAATCCACCACTTTAAAGCATGTTGCTTCAGGTTTGCAAGTACTTAAAACAGAACACAGCTATTTCTTGTGCAGAGAGAGTGGGCACCAGTAACAAAGTGATTTATGGAATATACAAGTATACCATGCAGTTTGTGTGCAGTTGACCCCTGTGGAAAGCTGCCATGCTCATAATGTGTTTCTTGAAGAGGGTCTGCCTTTGTTTCTGCAGCTCCCCAGGAAACAAACCAGGAGTTTGAAGTACCACCAGTACTCTTGAAGAAATGCTGATTTAGGCCTTTTGCAAATAGTTTTGACATTTATTACTCATATTTCTTTTTTTTTTTTTTGTAACTTAAAGATTACAAAGCTGTATTCTCAGGCAAGTGCATTTTACAGAGAGGCATTAGGAAGTACAGTCCCAGAAACTCTATATAAGCACCCTTAAATTTTTCCAAATTATTGCTCAGGAGACACATTAGTCAATGAGATGGCTCAGTAGCTCTATGAGCTGGGTCATCTAACCATTGTGCATCACATGTGAGCTGATTCCTCAGCTGAGTATCAAACTGCTTCTGATTTTCTCATAGTGACAGTCTCTGACCATACCAATATGACCCTCAAGAGTTCTGATGCTGCAGCACATTGCTTCAGCAAGCAGACTTGCACACACTTACATTTGCATAGCAATGTATAAGCATATAAACATATGTAGAAATACAGAAATGTGGAAATAAAGAAATATAGAAACGTATATAAGCATGTAAGTAAGACTTGTCTGGAGGTGTGCATAAAGGTTGGTAAGGCAGAGCTAAGGAGTGCTGAAAGGAAAGTCATTATATGACTTTCAACCCATTCTCATGCATGTGACACAATGTGCTTAAGAACTGGGGTTTTGGGTTTTTTTTCACTCTCCTACATTTTTGTTACATTCTGCATGGTATAACAATTATCACAACCACAAAAGATGGACAGTGCAAGACACTTAGGCTGGATGTTCACAGTCCTTAATCTTATTTACCTCACCCTTTTGAAACTGGCCTGCGATTTCTAGTGATTTCTAGTGTTTTTTTTGGGATTTCTAAAGAACTTCAGGTTCTTTAGAACAGCCCTAAAGAGATAGGTCATTAAACCTATGATTTCTGAATCAATGTATAAATAAATTATTTTCCACAATGAATATTCATTGAATAGAAAAGGGGAAAAAAAAAAAGAGGAAGCATTTAATGTTTTTTGAGTAATGAAATCAGAAAATCATTCCAGGTGAGGGAATGACTGTCTTAAACTCTGTGTGGTCTTTGGGACTCTATTCAGTGGTAAGAGAAGTTTTCAGATGTCTGAGAACACCTCACAATGCAGGTAGAAACAATCCTTGGTTTCTTAATTCCACCTCTCTTCCAATCCTGGCTGGGCATTGCAGTGTAATTATTTGCTGTGACAGAGACTAAACATTAGAAAAATCTTCATTTTCCCATTTGCTTTTACTGGTGCAGTCTTGGAGTCACATTCATTTTGTTGTAATCATTAGCATTTTCTTAATTTTGTCTTGGTGTAAAAATGAATTTGAGGACATCTGAAGCATCATAAACCTTTCAATCTAAACTTTCAAAAACTTTCAAAAAGTTTTTCCTTTGTGTAGGTTAACTCCTGCCTCTTCTATCCTAGCTCCTTGGATAATACACTTTTGTAGTGAAATTAAAGCTCACAAGAAACTTTTCAGACAGCCTTCAGGGAGTTGTGCTCAACCAGTGAAGCTCCCACAGCCATTGTATCTACAGCTCTTGAAAGACCTGAACACGTATGAGAGCTGTGTAGGAAAAGACTGAGTGGTCTTTAGTTTGACAAAACTAAAACCTTCTTCTGATGGACCTTATTCTAATATGAAGGTCTTTGCTTAAATTTCATTGAATCTGGGTACCTAGCAAAACACTAAAGTGAAGAGTTTAATGTTCTTGTCCATATATAGGCAGATTATGGAAAACATAAGATGCAATAAATGTCAGAAAAATAGCAGCAAATTTAGAAGAAATTCACTGTGCAATGTGTAGCTATAAAAAGTTTTCACCTTGCTCATTGCTTTAAATATACTGAGTTGCACTTAGAATAAAGATGTAATGTCTAAGGTATGTAGAATTTAGGACATCCATCACACCAATATATATTTATAATCCCTATGTTTATTTTACTTATTGATTAGAAATGCTTATTGAGTTGTGCATGTTGCAAGAGTGCTTCATCACACAAGTGCAGTCTAGAAAATGTCAGTACTGATCTGCCTCAAACCTTTTCATATTGTTCTAATCCTCTTCCAAATGCTTTCATAAGCTTCATCTCACTCTGTGTTATTTAACTGAAAACCTTGTTTAAAAAGCAGTTTATTATGATCAGCAATTCAGCGAGGGATCTTGGCCAAAATAAAATAATACACACTCTGAAAACACCTGAAATGCCATATTTGCATACTTCTTTTGGTAACATGTTCAGTGCAGTCTTGTCATTACTCAGCTTGCAAATGGATTTATGATGAAAAGAGAGGAGACTTTAGCTTCTGAGCCCTGAGGAAGACAAAATTACATCTGTCCTCCACTAGTGCCAGGTATCATTTAGGAGGGAAAAACACTAAAGTAAGTGACCCTCAAAACTGAGTGGGAGATTCCTCCCTTGGAAAGCCCTCCTTGTCATTGGCAGACATGAGAAGAGGAAGGTTGACTGGCATGGCTTCCCCTTGTCAAATTACATCACTTCTGGCCATGTATATTTAACATCTTGTTAATTTTGTTTTCCCCACTCTCACATCATTAGAGCATTTTGAGTTTGCTTGTTTGGTTGGGTTTTTTTGGTTTTGTTACATACCCTGGGTGTTGTTAATCTTTGTTTGAATAAATCAGAATGAAAATTTGCTTGTTTGGAATGAAAATTTACAGAGATTAGATTTTAAGTGTTGAGTCAGGATTTTAGTTTATTTTATTTTCTCTTTTACTATGTCAGAGGAATAGATAGGCAGTTAAATTAAATGGGCAAAATCAAGTTAAAACAATAATAATGAAAGAGTTACTTCATTGATTGTATTTCATGGTCAGTATCACACTCAGGAAAAAAAAGCTCTTTAGAAATAAACAAAATCCAGAAGTTTGTTGGTCGATCTAAGAGCTTGTTAAAAGGAAAAAATTCCCACAAGCTTTATCATGGAGGAGTTGAAGGTCTAGTCTTACCTGAAGAAAAGGACACACCTGCAATGTCTGCTTTTAAGTATATGGAAACTGATACAAGAACTGGGAGAAGTTACAGATGATAACTTTCAGTCCAACTTTTTCACTGCCTTGAGATGCCTAATGGTGCAGATCAGAGGAAACTCTGCATTTCAGGATGATCAGAAAAGAATTATCATTCCATTCTTGGTCCTAAATCATGTATTTTTTGATGTTGTGAGGTCATCATGCAACCTTCATTTACAAAGAAGGATTAACAGAGTTAGCCATTTTCTGATAAAGCCACTTTTTTTAGTAAAATGCCATATTATGTTACTAAAAACATTGAAGTAAACTCTACCTTAATGCATTTAACATTTTCATTAAACTCTTGCTCATATAGCTGAAAAAATTACTCTATCATCAGCAGCTTTATGTGTTTTCAATCCTGAGATATGTTTGGAGACTTTTCCTAGTACAAGAATTCAGTGTTCTCAGAAAGGCATCACAGACAGATAACCCATAAAATTTGTTCATCAACTTGTATTACTGTCTGATTTTCAAAGTAATTAGAAATGTCTCTAAATTAAGGTGCAAACAAGACCATATGCCAATATCAATAGTGCAGGTTTTATTTAATAGTAAATGTGAGCTAGACAGAGAAGAAAGAGAAAGAAAAGAGGAGAGGAGTCAGAAAGAGAGTGACAGAGAGAGAAAATAAAGAAAATATCACCAATCTATGGATCCTACTGCCTTCCCAATGATCCTCTACAGTTTGTCTTGGTGGAGAAGGTCCCCCAAAATGCATAGAATTAATTAATAATAAATTATGAGGTGATTGAACAATTGTGTCCCCTTTATCTTATCGAGGGGGGTTAGCTCATGGTCCAAAGTTTCAGCTGGGCATCTTCAAGGACGGGTGGGCTTCTGTGGTTGTAAATTCTTTATACAGTTTTTGCTGTAATGGGCAAAACTCCTCCATAGCAATGTTTAAGACATGAACCATTTCAGTCTCTGACTGCTTATCCCTTGTCCTCTTGAACAACCTGACTTGTAGCCCCAGGTCCTGTGAGATGGGTCTCTACTTTTAGCACTAGTGAAACAGATAAGAATATTGACATTTACTGAGCCGCAGCATGGAAGCTGTTTCATTTCAGCCACTCTGTTTCACTGCTCAAATTAATAAAAATTGTTTCAGTGAGATTTATAACAAATGATATTTCAAAAAGAAGTAGCTTTGTTTGCAAGTTGTGCCACCGAATTTCTAGGCAGTTCTGCCAAACACAGAGTGTCTCTCCATACCATTGTATAACAGTAATGAGTTCAACTTGACCCAAATTCACATTGTGTCACAGTTTAGAGTATTTCACAGAATAATCCTAAAGAAATATTTATATTCATTAGAATGCACAAAGATTTAGGCAATATTATTTAATTATCTAGAAAAATCAACAAGTTTAGTAGGACCATTCAATTTATTATGCTTTTATCATTATCATTAATATTAGTCACAGAAATATATAGTATCTCATCATTAGAGATTTAAATCTTTTTTTGGTAGAAAAAGATCACATCATCGTCATCAGGTTATATTTTATCATGCTTTGTCCTGTGCAGTGTATGCTGACTTGTGTTCACAAGTTTAAAAGTTTAGCTAGACTGCAAATATGCAAAACTAGGATTTGTTTGCCATGATGAAGTGGTTCCGATTGTTTAGGTGAATGAATGAAACTATCTTGGCAAGGGGGATTCTAGCTTCCATTTCATTGGAAAAAGATTCTGCATGATTTTTAAAATACTCGCTCGTGGCCTGTGATAAAATTTGTCACATAAAGTATTAACAATTCAGAGGAGGGGTTCAACAATGGAAAGTGCTGGATTCTGCACCAGGAACAACGCAATCCTGGATGTATGGATGGACAGAGTGGGGAATGAGATGCTGGAGAGCAATGCTATGGAAAGGGACCTGGGAAACTTGGTTGGCAAAAAGTTGAACATGAGCCAGCAGTGCCCTGAGGGCAGCCAGGAGAGCCAAGAGTGTCCTGGGGGGAATCAGGCCCAGCATCACCTCCAGGCAAGGGAGGGGATTGTCCCACTCTGCTCTGCACTGGGGTGGCCTCACCACGAGTGCTGGGGGCAGCTTTGGGAACTGCAATGAAAAAAAAGATATCAAGCTATTAGAGAGTGTCCACAAGGATGATGAAGGACCTGGAGGGGAAGCCATATGAGAAGCAGCTGAGATCACTTGTTTGGTTCAGCCTGGAAGAGATGGAGGGAAGATGTCTTTGCAGTCTTCAACTTTTTTGCGAGGGGTAGAGGAGGGGCAGACCCTGATCTCCTCTCTGTGGTAACCTGAGACAGGACTCGAGTAAATGGCCTGAAATTGACCAGTGAGGTCTAGATTGAATATCAAACAAAGTTTTTGACCACAGGATGGCTGGGCACTGGAAGAGGTTCCCCAGGGAAGTGGTCACAGTACCAAGCCTGAAAGAGTTCAAGAAACAAACAGACAATGCTCTCAGGCCTGTGCTGGAATTCTTGGGTGTCCTGTGCAGGAGTTGGACTTGATGATCCCTGTGGGACATGGCCTCAAGCTGTGCCAGAATAGGTTCAGATTGGACATCAAGAAGAATTTCTTCACTGATAGGATTGTTAAGCACTGGAATGGCCTGCCCAGGGAGGTGGTTGGATCACCACCCCTGTAGGTGTTCAATAAAAGACTGCTCATATCACTTCGTGCCGTGCTCTAATTGACAAGGGGCTAATCAATCAAAGGTTGGACATGATGATTGCAGAGGTCTTTTCTAACCTAAATAATTCTCTGATCCGTAAAAAGAGGAGATTCCTCCATCTCATAATCCCATGAAAAGAAATACATTGAATAGTGACGTTTTGTACCACGGTGCAATATGTGGAATGAAGGATCCCAATACTTCATAATCTTTGAGAAGATGATCCTGCCTCAGAATACATGCTATTATCAGTGTTTCTCCATCAACTATGCTGCAAAAAGACACATACCCTGACTATTTAGCTGTACTTGATTTGCTTGTGCTATATTGTTTTGCATTTAGAACACACATTTGCCCATTATTATTCCTCCTAATGTAGGCACCTCCAATGAGTTAAATATACAAGTTTGAAGAGTCCATCTGTATAGAGCTCCCAAGTGGATTTTTCACTTGCAAATAAATAAATAAATATAATCCATCCCAAATTTCAATGTGTTTCATGCTTTTATTCCTCTTGTAGAAGACTGAGACTTCTAAAAACTATTTTGGATTTCTTATCTCTTCATGTATTGTGCCACAGTCTCAGCATTTTAACAAAAGCTGTAATCATTAAAACCTGGGTGATGAGAAAAAGGTTATAAGAAGCTGAACAACCTCATCTTAATCATTATAAGAAAGGGATCTGCAGAAATAATGTCCCCGAATCTCCCTTGATTTCTCTTTTGCAGCAAAGGAGCAAGATTTTACCTGATATTCAATGAGTTGTGGGTCTCTCTCACAAACTTTGACTCATAGAAATATAAATTATACTGAAGAAGAAATTCTTTAAGCAGTTCCATTCATGTATGAGATGAAAGTTTAGGCAAAATGTCTCTGCAATTATCAGCTTCATTGTCCATCACACTACTGGAATTTGTCCAAGTTTCAGTAATTTTAGGTATCTGGATTGTCTATATATTGTGAGATTGTCAAGGAAATGGAATTAAATACATTTTTAAAAAATTGAACCACACTGTTCAAGATACCTTCACATTAGGCATGTTGAATTTTGACTGACTCAGCTGTAGCAACCCAAGCTTAAAAAAATGCAGATGTCTCAATAGCTCTAGGGATTGTCAGTTTTCACTTACTCCATGCACACTCCCTAGGAAAAATACCTCTGACTGGCTCTTCACATCAGAGCCTGACTTTCCTCAGGAAATGGTGACAAGCTGAAATGCAACACTCAGGAAGATGGTTTGATTATTTGCATCTGTGGAGGAAGAAAGATAGAAATATAGCACCTGAAAGGGTGCACATATAAAAATGAGGTTGATGGCAATACTGAGGAATGACAAGCATAATATTTTAAGAGGAGCACTGGGAGGCAGGCCACTCAATTGTCTACCCACTAAATGACAGATTTTGGCTGCACTTCCAAAAATACTCCCTACCCATCCCACCAAACAGTAGTTCTTATGGTAAGGGATGTCTAGTGACTGTCATCTATTTGGTAGGAGCAAATCGAAGAATTTTCAATAGAGTACCCTCAGCTATGGAATTAATTTCATTGTTGGTCCAACAGAGCTCAAGCATCCTGACTCTCAGGTGAAATTGCCAGCTAAAGCCTTCCTAAGAGAGAAGAATAAATGTGATAGGTTAAACTGCTTCTTGGAGGAGCTGACAGTGGTTCACATAAGAAATGCTGCCTAATACCTTCCATTAGATTTCAGGTCACTACTTGGCCCACAATTCTTAAGCTTTTATCATACTCATCCATATATTTTCATTTCTCTACTACTCTCTTGTGATGGTAAAATACCAAATGGTTTTGATGGGTCAAGAATCCTGTTTTCGTATTTTTCAGCTACTATTAGCTGCTTTTTTTTTTAATATTTTAAGGCCTTTATTTCTGGAGGTGATATACCTCAAGAACAGGAAGCAGGCAGATGTGGTTCTTCCTTCTACTTTTGTAACCAAAGTGCCAGAAGGAATCATTAAGCCAGTCAGATTGCGATGCACAAGTACTGTCCTCATGGTTCAGGATGCATATTAATTAAAAAAAAATCCTGTTAAATCTGGGACTCTCAGCAACCTGATCTAGTGGGTGGCATCCCTGTCCATGATGTGGGGTTGGAAACTAGATGATCTTTTAGATCCCTTAAAACCTAAGCCTTTCTATGATTCAGTGATAGTGTGACTCTATGATGAGACTACACAAGAAACATGAAATCTGGAAAAGAAACCTGGTGGCCAGACTGTTTTCTTTGTTTAGGTCTAAGGTTGAGCAGAGACTATAGGTGCCTTTATATGTACAAGAAATAATTCTGAAACTTTTGGAGAAAAAAATCATCCCTTGAGTAATTTATTTTTTTTTTAATTAATGTCAGAGCTATGATATTATAGTATTCCATAAATAAAAATACCATGAAATAAAAATAAATATAGCATTTGAAATTAAAACAAGGTCAGTGGTTTGATGACAACTTTAGAAGTGGGTAGTGGTCATAGTGTATGCATTGATGTTTATTTATGCTTTGCCACCCTTGGGCTGGAGGTAGGCTGTGAAATACTTCTTTAGAGGTCAGTTTCACCAAATATTCAGACATGAGGTTTGCTGGGGCACTGTTCCAAAACCAGTCATGATAAACATTTGGTTTAGAATCTACATAAATTTAAATGTTTTTGTTGGGAATTCATTCCAATATTCAAAGAAGCCATTAAGGGAACAGACAAAATTGCCATAAAAGATAAAACAGTTTTCATATGCACATACAAATATTTAGGTTTTGGGTTTTCTTTTTTTCCAGATAAATGGAAAACTCATGTTGATATCAGAGATATTCTCATTGTCTATTACAAAGGCAAACAGTCTTTCTTTTTTTCTTTTTCCTCTTTTTTTTTTTTTTTTTTTTTTTTTTTT
>JAODKT010001823.1:446673-473173 GCA_027576195.1 Cossypha heuglini | reverse complement strand
ATAAAATAAAATAAAATAAAATAAAATAAAATAAAATAAAATAAAATAAATAAAAATAAAAATTTAAGAGTCCTCTGATAGCTCTACTGAAAAGAGCCTAATAAATTAATAGAGCTGGAAGACAAGTGATTTCTGCCTTTGTTTTAAACAAAACTTTGAAGGTAGTGATACCACAGAGCCAGGGCAGCATTCTCTGGAACTGCTCACTCTGGGGTCTTGAAGGGTGCTGAATCAGGCTCTAATTATTTACTGCCAGAGATGGGCAGCCTGGATGCTTTCAGGTTGTACTTTCCCAGCAGAGCTGCTTGTGTTTCTGCCTCCTCAAAAGGCCTTTTTACATGCAGACAGGAACCATTTTCGATCTTGTCTAGGGGTCCTCTGTTACTGCTGCTGGGAAGTGGTTTCAAATCAGCAGGTCAAACAGATCCTTTGAAGATAGAGCCATTTATTCAGCAGCTAGAACACAAACCACAGGCAGCCAGAGGAGCCTGAATTTTATCTCTGGTATCTGTCATTAAAGCAGGGCTTTGCATTTTGTGGTCTCCAGCTGACTCAGTTGCACCACAGGAGGATTGCAGTGATAAGTGTGTACTCATGGCTGTTGTATAATTTGGTTACTGAAGAGCACTTTTAGTGTGGCTGTTTGGGGGCAGACACAGGACTGTGAGTGCATCCTGGTGCCATTGTGTAACTTTGCACGAGAGAGGTGCAGAGTCAAGGGGACTGTGGTGGATCTGTGATGGATCTGCTCGAGCTGAAGGAACTGGGGTTCCACCTGTGATCTACGTCTTAGCAGCTCCAGGGTTAACATGCTTGCCTCTGCTGCAAGGAGTTAGTGAAGAAGGCAAAGTTGTCACTATCACTCCTGAAACTCTACTAATTAAAATGCTAATACTCCACTGAAGGCTTTCAACAACAATTAATATTTTTATAATGTGGGTGATGGTATATCTGTGCCAGAAGCATAGAGTCAAATACTCACTTGCTTTATCCCCATGTTAGGTGGAATACAGCTGCATCACGAGTGTTTATCCATTACTGCCCAGAATCAGAAAATATTCGTGATTTATAGAATGAAGTGGCACTTGTAGTAGTTAGTGTGAAACTCATATTTTAATTCTTGGCATAAATATGCTTGCTCAAATGTGTAGCTCCCAGAAGCAGTCTTACACATCTGTAAAGTTCTCAGATGATTTGGGGTCAATGTGTGTGATATTTAGTAATAAAATAAGGCAGCCAGTCTTCTGGGATTGTTTTTCTTCTGGTTTATTTTATTCTTTTTCCATGAGCTCAAGCCAGATGTTAGACCCTGAGGAAGACTGTGCTATCTTTTCAACTCTTGCCGTGGGCTAAAACTATTTACTGTTTACACAGATTACATCCTGTGAAAAGATACTTTTGCATTCTAGACTTAGCGTTAATCCACAAAAAGATTATAAAAAATGGTAAATAACAGTGAAAAAGCAAACAAACAAACAAAAAAAAAAACCTGAAACCACTTTCCCATTTGAATTGTATGTTTTTACTACAATCAGGAAAGCAAAGCAGACCTAGGAGGAAATTAGGATTCTCTGCAGGTACTGTTAGTTTTAGAAGATAGCAAACATAGGGCCGTGTCATTAAAGATGACATTTTTGCACTCCTTGAAGCCTTTATCAAAGTTATGTTTGGAAAGTGGAAGAACAGCTTCCCCTAAACAAAAATATCCCTTCTGTGTCTTTTCCAAGGTCATATTTAAGAGTGCTTTCTTATTTTCTGATGATCCTGCTCCATTGGTGGGTTTATAGATGTTCAATAAAAAGCTTAATCTGTTGGTCTACAACATGCATATGAAGACATTTGTTTTGTGGTAAATGCAGTGTCCACAGATTTATTAGGAACTCTTTCATTTCTAGAATCACCAGATATGCCTGTAAATCACTGCTGCCAAAGTTTTTAAAGGTTTCCTGCACACATTATGGAAAGAAAAGCTATGACTGTACTCCAGCCACTGGGATCAGTTTTTTACTTGTTATTGGATCACATAATTTTACATTTATCTTGTATAAAAGGCAATGCAGAAAGCTGCTAAGAGCTTAATTTCCTGTGCATGTGCCAAGATTTGTAACTGTAGAGGGCTCACATTGAAGATTGCATTGAAGTCATACATTGTAGTATAATAAAACCTGCAATAAATTGTTGAGGCAAGGAGAAAAGAGGAGGGAAGGCAGACAAGAAAAGGAGATTTTTTTTTTTTTGCCCTATGGGCTACTGGTAATTTTTGAAAGGATGGGAGCAGAACTGTATCAAGATTGGATAGAGTGTGTAGCTGTTGCTGAAGCAAAGTGTTTCATCTTAATTCCACGTACTTCGTGGAGAAACTATGTCAGCTGTGCAAAGAAAAATAATCAAATGTTGTACTTAGCATTTTTTATATCCATATCTCACAGCCTGAGTTGATTGCAAAATATAGTGGCCATCCAAAAACTGGTTCTGGCTGTAACTTGAGAACATCTTTTGTGAAGACTTTGACCTTCTTTACTCATTTCCGTCACAATTAGCATGAAACCACATCACAATATTCAATTACTCTAATGTTAGAATTTTACAGTGGTGGCTCTCAGATTTCCTTCCTTTTTCTTCATTATTTGTGAGTTGACTCTTTCAGCATTTATCTTGCTGTAGAGCAAAACCTTCAAACTACCAAGAGGAAAACATCTTGTGTTCATGCTTCCACATTTAAGAAGTATGGATAGAAGTTTGAAATCAATTACATCAACAGCAAAATATTCTAAGTGCCATTTTCTTGTCTCAGTTACGCATTTTTGTGTATACTTAAGGCTAGGATTACTGATTTCAAGATACTAAGAAATTTATTCTTACAAAGGTACTTGGTATCCTGACCATTTATTTATCCACAGCTGCTGTGATAACATTTCCTAGATTGTAGAGGAAAAAAAAATAGAAAAAAAAAAGATTCAACAAAACACTCCGATGTTCTTTTAGTTTATCTGGTGGACTAAAGAAATAATATTTTATTGCAAAGCAGATCTCTTCCTATTTATGAAAATCTTGTGGTTTATACTTCTCCTGTATCTCATGCTTTCAACATTTATCTGGTGCTTCATTCTGGTTTGGCACATCTTAAATTCTCCCTTGAATAAGTCCATCTTCAAAGCTTTTAATGATTGTTATTCATGCAAGAAATGTTACCCAATTTATAAATCATATTTCACAGAGAGTCAAACATTTCCTACCTCTAATTCAGCAAAAGGTTCTGAAAGTTAGACATCTGCTCCTTACAACTTTTTGATGTCAATCTATCTTTTGGATAGAACATGAAGTTGCAAGCATACTTAGAAAATTACTAGTCTAGGTGATTTTTAGGTGATTTTTAGTAGCAGGTGACTTCTATCTTTCAGTCTTGATTTAAAATTTATTTGTAAAGAACAGTCAGAAAATAGAAATATTGGACATAAATTATACTCAAAAATCCCACAAATCTTCAGAGATAGGCTACATATTCGGATTAATGACCAAGATCTTATAAAGCACCAAAACCCTTCAGATATCAACATACAACATTTTTAAGAAGATGAGATGAGCACTCAGTGCCAGATTTTCAAACACGGTGTCTTGGGGTGATTTCATGATGATCCTCTATTCCCTAATCATCTGCTCTATGCCAGAAATCGTTGCTGTAATTTTAAGTTTGGTCCAGGGGAGGGGTAGGAGCCTGGGGACTCCTGCATAGGCTTGGCTCAAAGACTCACTCTGAGCATCCTGGGGCAGTGCAGACCAGACACTGACTTGTTGCATAGATAGCTTGGGTTTTTGCTAGCTTAAGCAAGAAGTTTTTCTTTTTTTTTTTTTTTCTTTCCCCCTGCCCAGAGAGGCTACAGCAGCAGTCTTTTGGCAGCTTTGGGGTTTTTTTTACTTGTTTTTGACCCAAGGTCAGACAATCAGTGAGACCTGCAGAAGCCACAGAAGCTGCTCTGGCCAGCCTGAGACCTCAGGAAAAGCTGAAGCAACAAGAGAAAGGACACAAAAATCCATCCACTTCTACTGCTGTGAGGAGGAGACCAATGCCAGAATTTCAAGAGGTTCCCATCTGTTTTCCTGAGCTGCTGTGTGAACTTTTTTCCCTTTTCCCTGAGAAAAAAGCCAGCTGCCATTTTGTCCCCCATTTGCCACGATGACAGTCCACTTATTTCTGCCCCTGGTGTTTTGGTTCTGTTTTTTATTCTGCTGTGGGGGGTGTGTGAGGTAAGGTTCTGAAAGTTCAATATCTGTTCTATTTCATTTTTTTTTCCTGTGCCATGTAAGCACTATTTTTTTGTCAATAAACAAGTTTTATTTCACTTTTACTCCCTGGAAGTAATGTTTCTCATTGTCATAAAAAGGATTTCTGAAGCCCTTTTTCTTTAGATAAAAAACTCATTCCAAAGCATTTTCTCCCAAATTTGTCTCTAAACTGAGATACATGGACTTAGATCTTTTCATACAGAAATACTGTTACGACTGAAAAAACTGTCTCTCCTGTTCCCAGACATATAGAATATGGAAAAATGTATAAATTCCTGTTAGCAGGGTTATTGAAAATATGCTGTTGTTCAAAAGCCCAGTTACCATTATCAATAGTTATTAATATTAATGGTATTAAGCAGTGCATGGCAGGTCAAGTTAAAGGTAAACCTGGTTTTTTTTAGGACTCATAGAATGTAAAATATTCTGGAATACCTGGATTAACACTGAAAAGCAAAAACCTTGCAAAGGGTAAGGAAAGAAAGTGATAGACAACTTGTCCAAGCAGCCCAGCAGATTTGTAGAAAGACTGGGAGCAGAATTCAGGTCTACCAGTTGCCAGTGCAATGTTTTTTTCCTAAAACCAGGTTGGCCTCAAAAATTCATTAAGATTTATTGAAGATTTTCTAAATTAATTTTCTTGAAATACTTATGGTTCTTTTGGGAGATAGGAATGTTCCTCCTACATGGAGGACCAAGATAGCTGCCCCAAAGACATTAGTATTAAAAATACTAGTTAAATAATTGTCTCTCTTCAAAATAAATATTAAAAAGTCATGTCCAAATAATTTGGAAGATTTTTCTCTAAATGTGCTAATTCCATTAAGAGTGCATTTAGACAGAAAAGCAGACTTAAGACTTAGTCTGATAGGTCTTTCTCAAATCTGGCTAAGTGTCTGGTTGATCTTCCTCAGTTTCTAAGTTTTTAAGAGTTTCATTTTGGAAATCTATAATATGCACGTAATGCCACATATTCAGAAAATCGTGCTTGGACTTTTTTGGTTCAAGTGTGTGGCTACTTTCATTACGAATGCAACTCTTTTGTTCTAGGCTAGCCGTGAAAATTTTCCCAACACTAAAACCTGGAAAATAAAATCTTACTTTCAAACCCATAGTAAACTAAGAAATTGAAAAATATTAATGTTTGTCAGTGAAGGGAATAAGAATTAAAGCCACTAAAAATACTAAGAAAATGCAATGCTTGTTTAGCTGTGTTTATTTTTAAATAGTCTAGACAAGTATAACCTCTTGAATTTACCCATGTCACATAGTTTTTCAGGCACTCTCAGCTCAGTTATCAATGTCAAAAGAAAATAGATAGAAACTTGCTGAAGAGTTCCCCTGGTTTTGTTCAGAAGATGTGGCTCATTGTTTAACCTGAAAATTTGCATGCTTGAAAGAAAGCAAAGCAAGCAGATGTCAAAGATTCCTATTTTGTTTTCAGGTAGAATATTGTGAAGTTTTGCAGTGAACAAGGCACCAGAGAACAAAACTTTCTACAAAACACTCAATGTCACGATTCAAATACAGAGATATCACTTAAACAGAAAACCTAAAAATCTATTGTCAAGGGAGAAGACTAAGATCCTCACAGCCAACAGCATTCCCATCCATACATTGATATTTGGCCCATCCTTTGCTGCCCCAAGCAAGAATCTGTCACCTGAAGCAGCATAATGATTCAGATGTCTTTGTGACATACCTGTTTGCACGGTTTCTTCAAATCTGATGTGGAGCAGGTCATTCACTGCAAGCCCAGTTATGTATGTATGGTATAGGATGAATAAACATGCTTTGTCCCCCCAGTGCTTCCAGGGAATCAAAATCACCAGCCAAAGAAACTGTATAGCCTTCAGAGATAAACAAACACATTGGTTT
Source organism: Cossypha heuglini (assembly GCA_027576195.1). NCBI lineage: Eukaryota > Metazoa > Chordata > Aves > Passeriformes > Muscicapidae > Cossypha > Cossypha heuglini. The sequence continues at coordinate 467,011 of JAODKT010001823.1, read as the reverse complement.
AAGTCTTTTTGCTAATTCTTAAGCACCTGCACCAGAATCCTCCTGTCTGAGTAAGGTGGTAGCTCTTTGTTTGGTACATCAGACAGGTAGAAAAGACTGAAAAGTAAGAGTTTAAGGGTAGGGGAGAAGGGAAAGAGCAGGGGGATATCCTCAAAGCATTCTATCCTGGGACTTAGGAACCTTTATCAAAGCTAACTGATAATTGTTCCTTTTGTTATCATACAAAAAAACTTTTCCAGAAGAGATAAAATGTCTTTTCTTAGAAAAAAAAAAAAAAACAACCAAACAAAATCCCCAACAAACAGACAGACAAACAAACAAACCAGTGACAACCAAAAGCAAGCAAAAAGCCACAACAGAAGAGTTTCTTCTCAAGAGTTGCTAATTGCTTGAGGAATACAAATATAGAGGGTGTGGCAGGTTCTCCATCACACAATAGCTCTGTGATTTGAGCCCTCATTCAACATGGGAGATGTTGGCCTCCAAGGTTTCCAACACATATCTCTCATGAGAGTTGTTGAACTGTAAAATTACTGTAAATTTGTGGTAGGAGGGAAAAAATGGGCTCCTCTTGCTGTGCTGGAGCAGTTTCACTGAAAGGTGACTCAGTGGGCCAGGAAGAAATAGCAAAAAGGGTCTGCATCCCCCAGCAGAGTGACTGAGGTTTCTCTCCCAGAGCACATGCCAGTCTTGTCCTGTTCTGGGATTATTTGGATAACTTTTCCAGTGGGTGTTTTGTTCCCCTTTCACATCTACCCAAAGAGTGGTGAGTGTCTTTCAAATAATCCGGTTTCTGTGGGTTAATAACCATTGTATTCCACCCAAACTTGGTTTCTTGTGACTACAGAGTCTGAGGTTTTAGGGAGGATGCATACTGTGACACTAGGACTCTACAAGTGTTCTTCATCTACCTGCAAAAAACACAATTAAAAGTAGCATCATTAGAAAAGGTATGATATTTATTAAAAATTATTTAGATCCTATATTTACTTTGCCTTTTCATTAGTTTAAGTTCAAGGATTTTAGTGCATATACACTGGCAAGCAAAGTATTAACACAAATCTAGGTATTTGTACATGTATTGTTAAACAATGTGTGACTAGATTGGACCCTGTGAAATTATAATATCACAACTATTTTAATATTGGATTGCTGAGAATGTGTTTCTACAATGCATTTCATATCAGAAAATTTTATTCAGAATCACAGAAATTAAATTCAAAGTATGACTATTCTCATTCTGTAGAATTTTTGTTTCACTTTGCCAGCATTTTACCCAGGCAAATGAGTGTAAAAAGTGCATCCTAGTAGTATTCCTTAGGCTTTGTTTATTCACTAAGCTTTGTCTCCCAAAGCAGAATTGATCAAGTTGTAGGTACAGCAATCTGAGGGTCATGGTGAACAGCTCTAGATAACCACTGGGGAAAAGAAAGAGTTATTTATACACTGATCCACCAGTTAACAGTCAAGAAGAAGCAAAATTTTAAAAAATCAAGTGACACTCTCAGTGTAGTCTAGCTTTAATTCTTGAATGTACAACACTGTACAGAAAGTTCTACATATTTTTAAAGAGAGTATTCATTAAATTAGAATTAAATATAAAAAAATATAATATAAAAATAAAATTCCATGGGACCAGAAGAGGTTTTGGTTTCAGTGGAGATGCAGATGGTGACTCTCTGAGAGACGTGGTAGAGGAGAGAACAGAGAATCATTTTCCCCATTTTCCTTGTGGCCAGTCATAACTGGAGCTGAATGAATATGTTGCATTGCCAAACTGAACATTTAGTACATGCATAGGAATTCACACAAAATATTTAGATATTACCTTACCTGTAGGTGCTGTTAGATACTAACTTTTATATCCCCTCATGCATATTTTACTTTACAGAACTAGTACAAATGAGATAGTAGTGTCACAATTGTGTAAAAGTAAGATTTGATTTTGTCTAAACAGTTTATGAATACTCTGAATACTTAGACAAGTATTAGCCCAATCTGCTTCAAGCATCAGATTTTCATCTTAAAAAATTATATGCTTTAACACAACCATAAGTAGACATTCATTGCAGTAAAAACTTTATTTGGTTGGAAGCATTGAGAAAAGAACAAATTCCTGTTTACTAGATCTGTACTAAAGCAGCTGAGGCTTTTGTCCAAAACCTGACTCTTAAAAGGTATGAATTAAACTTTATCGGTGTGAATATATTATTTTCTCACATTATTATGCTTATTTCTTTGTCAAACACCATGAAGACAAACCCACCAAAGCCAAGTAGAGAAAGCAGACTATTTTTCTGACCTCTCAGCTGCAATATTTTCTGTGTTCATATCCTGTTTCATTGACCTTTATTAAACAATTTTTGAATAAAGCCTAATCCCACTACTGTAAGTATTAAAATCTCTACTCACTGCAGCATAGCCAGGATTTTCACCCCAGCATTGTGTTCTGCATTAAGATGGAAAACAGTCTGATAAAATCCTTCAGGCAGCAGGCTGCCATGTGTTGCCCGTATGTGAAGCACTCCACACAGTTCTACAGAAAGGTTTTTTTCTCATCCTGGTGGGTTACACAGTCTCACCAAAGCCAGTAAAAAATCTGTTGCTCCTTGTTTGTTAATGGCAGTGATTCCTGTCGAGTGATACACCATGCATGCCTGCACAGAACCAGCTCTGGGCAGAGTGTCCAGAGCAGCCTGTCTTTTCATGGCCTTTGGAGAAGAGTTGGTCCCTGCTCACTGAGAAAGGGAGTCCCCATGCCTTTGACATGTGCATTTGTAGCAGCTTTTGGGGCTGTTATTGAAAACACAGGTCTGCATTTCTCCCATTGACCTGGCAGTTTTGTCCAATGTGGGTATTTCAGCTTTAAAACTTTAGGGTAACAGAGTGGAAGGGCAAAGTCTGTGTACACAGAGCTGGCAAGCAGAGGTTGGATGTGTGCCTCACACAGCCTGTCAGCTAAGAATGGTGACTTTCTTTTCCACATACACAGACGTGTGAGCATACTAACTGGGGAAGGTTAATGTGTCCTGTAGGAAGGCAGGACAGTGACAGACACAAATAGAGCTGTAAGGAGGAGGAATCCTAAGGCTCCCACTCGCCCTCTCCACCCAGACTGCATTTGTCTCCTGATACGATCCCATGCTCTGTACCCTCTGGCAGCAGCTGCACTCCCTGCACTCCTTTGAGACTGACCAAGTGAGCAAACTGCAAGATACCCCCATTGCTCTTTGGCCAGCTGCTGGAGGAGGAGAGTATCCTGTGCCTAACATCTTAGCATCTCACTGCAAGCCAGAGAGGCTCCAACAGCACGGGAATTGGTATTTCCAAAAATAAGATGGAAGGGTCTGCAAAACTACATATTAAAGCTGCATTCCAGGCCCAGATATTTGTATGTCCAGCTCCAAAACGTCGTGCAGAGAGAAGGGTGTGGAGTTGCTTTGACCACCTGTCTCTGGCTAAGATCAAGACATAGCCTGATGGCTTATGCCAGCTGTTGCTTTCCCTCTCTGCTGCTGGTTGAATATCTTCATGTCTGGACTTTGCTAACAGACTGTCCCCGTTGTGCTACTGCCTTTGTAATTTATCAACTTCTACAAGCTCACCCAAAAAAATGGTGCTCTTATTGCCCACTGAATTCCTCCAGATATTACATCCCTGACATAAATATTTCTACTGTCCTCTCTTTTTCCTGTTACTTTGAGTCTTTGCAGACATATAAGTCTGGCAATAGAAAGGCAGAGATGTGGACATGGGGGAGTGAGGGAGAATAAAAAAAGGATCACATTGTCTTTCCACTTCTTATCCTAACTTTATGCTTTTTTGAAATGTGCCACATCTGAAAAGCATATTTTTAAATTCCTGTGACTGCTAGAACCATGCAACACCATGGTATTGCTGGCATATTCACCTTGCTATGGGTTTGGGATTTTTTTTGCATAGCACGACAAAATTCTCATGAATATAGAGGGAAAGAAAAACTGGAAATGAACTTGTAGTCAGAGGTTGTTTAAAATATAGCAGCTGTTGTGCGGCTGGTGTGCTCAAGCCCAAGCTTTTGACAAGCTCTTTGATACTGTGCTGAGGTAATCCAACTACTTTGATGCAGCATTATGGTGATCAGGCTCTTAGATACTGTTATTAAAATGATCTAAGCTTTTTAATGCTTTACTGAGTGGTGGCCAAAGCCCAAAGTTCAGCACCAGGTTATTCCAGGTTCTTAGATAGGTCAGTGAAGCAATTCCAGGTTTCAATGCAGCTCATATCCTCTTTTGGTGCACCAAAATAGCCTGCTTTCTTTCCTCTTGAAGAGATTTGATAAGATACAGTACTATTGGAAATTTGACAGTATTGTACTGGTGGAAATTATTTAACCCCATTACAATATGGCCATGCAAACTCCCTGCCACCAAATTCTCTAATATATAACCGCAAAGTTCTAGGATTTTTTGTAGTCATTTGTGGCCATTCAAATATTTGAAAGCATTTGTTAGTTTGCATGCTTGACAAATATATTCTCATTATACACAACAGATGCCTATACTCTGCAGTACTATTTTTAAAGGACGGATTAAAAATTGTTTTCATTTTAAAACATGTTGAACATGAAAACTGTCCATCTAAAATAAGACTCAGCAGTCATCATCTTACTGATTGTGCCTAAGTTTACAAATCACATCAGCAAAATAGCTGAAGCAGGAGAGAAGCCTGAGGCTTGCTACATAGTTCTGTTGAAGCACAGGAGCTAAAGTGGGATCCAAATTCCTTTTTATCCTAAAGCAGATTGAAAACAGCTTCCATCTCTATATTGTTTTATGCTTGTCTCTTCATCCTAGAATGTGATTATAGTCTAAGCAATGACTTCCCAATGTGCCCTGCTGAGATGCTGGGCTCTCTCCCTGATTTATACAACAGATAAAACCAGTTTACAAAGGAAGCACTTGGATCAGCCACTTGGCTAGCATGAATAGGTGATGTGATTCTTCCCCAGCTAGCATAACTTCCTAGCTAACAAATTCCTGAGATCTAAAAAAGTACAGCCAAATAGGATCTAATGGACTTACAAACATACTGACATCTTTCTGCATTATCGTGATGCAAAAAAGTTAAGGTTGTTGAACTTCAGTCCCACTGAAAATATACATGTAGATGATTTGTTCACAGGCACAGTTCTGGCAATTGCACGGATCAGATGATCGGGTCCTGCTCACAGGATTGAACTGGTTCCTGCAAATCCCATGAAAACACCAAATCAACAATGGTAAACTGGACTCAGTTTTTTCAAGGTAAATGCATCATTTAGTACACTGTATACACAAAACACCCTCTGAAGATGAGGCTGTATTTCAGACAGCTCATCCCAGATTTTTTTTTAAAATCACCTTCTATTTTCTTATTTATATATTAGTCACAGAAACAAATCTTATTCTTCTATTCATCTACTAGAAATACAGTCATCTTTTTCTCTTTTTTTCCACGTTCACATATTTACTTCATATTTAGAAATTAATTTAAAATGTTTTGAAGTTATGACCTACAGAGTTCCATTATTCTAGACACCATCATCCTGCAAAAAGCAGAGTTTATTCTTACTCCACAATGACTCTTAAAATGGAAAAGAGAGGAAAGACCAGCAAACATCCTCCTGAGCAACAAACTCAGCTCCTGGCAAGTCTAGATGTTAATTGGAATTATCTAGTTTTCTGCAGGAAAGAAAGGAAGAGACCTCTTGGCACCCTCCTTTGTGGAAGCAATATCTTTTTTTTCTCCTTTCCAGGGAGCACATGCCTGCCTTGACTGAGACCCAGCTCTTCCCACATTCCCTGCCCTATCAGTGTTAACACTCAGAGTCTATCATAAGCATTTTTTTCCTTACAGCTTCAATACCACCTTGGATTGCACTACTCAGCTGCTGCATAAGTGGCTGTTCCTCTGCAGTTCTCATTAGCTTCTTCTAGCAAAATAATATTTGTTTGTGACAAACTTTAAAAATATGACTTCCCAGCAGCAACTGTAATGTCAGTTAGAGAAACATCAAGTGGGTTCTGTGGCAATTAAATATTTGATGGCATATTTACGTGTTCAAACTGAGGTTTTGTGGTACAACATATATTTTTTTCAAAACCAGCCATTTTTTGAGATGATCTGTGTAGAAGAATAAAGATTTTTAGCTTTTCCATTTGATTTTTGAGCTCATTCTAGCTTCTTTGATAGGAGACATGATCAGCTGGCTAGAAGAACATAAGAATTTATTCAAATGTGCAGAAATGTTCTTCTCCTTTTGTCATCGCTAAAGAAATTGAAAAGCAGGGGAATTGTAGGTGTCTCTTCTATTTTTATAAGGTTTTTAGAGTACAGAATCATCAATATATATCCTCAAAAGTAACACATTTCTTCCATCCATCTTTAATGCTGTTATTCTATCAAACAACAATTTCTCCTTCTTTTTCTTCCCTCCATCCCTTAATTTATGAAAGTGATTATATCATAGCTGGAAAAACAGGGAACTTTGAAAGTTTGTAAGAAACTAGAATAAACTGCATTTGAAAATCTGGGAAATTCAGGGGAACGTGCAACATATTTTTCCTTGATAAAATTGTGAAAAGCACAAAAGTACTCCTGAGACATATGTGTTTCCTTCTGCTGAGTGACAGCCTTAAGGACAGTACATGTGAGAGAGAGGTTTTAGAGGTAAAAATATTTTTCCTTTTAACTGAGTAGCAAAGAATCAGGAGTGTTTGAAGTGTATGTAAATTGGCAGTACAGTCTTTGTCTTCTTATATTATTTTTCTTCTATGCTTGCACACGGGTGGATTTTGCGCTTTGACTTATTATGTGCTTAGAACTAGAACCACCCTCAAAGCAAGATTAGAGGTATAAGATATATAGATGTATATAAGATTTTGAGGAACTGTAATAATAAAAAAAATCATGTTGATTTATGAGGATATTTTATATATTTTATATATTTTAGATAAAGCTATCACTTTCACTCTCAGTTTTGCCTAAATAAGAATTGCATGCTTGCTGATCTGAGTTTTCATTATAGTAATGCATTTTTCAAAGTACTTCATAACCCCACTGAATAAGATTGAAATATACAGCAATTTGCTTGAATATGGTTTAAATGGAAAGGAAGAATAAGGCTTATTAGGAGAATCCAGTGGACATGGTGGAGTTTTGTCAGAAGACTTCATGAGAGACCCTGCAGAGATTAAATGCTGAATCTTGAAGAAATTCTGGCAAGAAGTTACTTGGCTCAAGTAAATGAAAGGGCTAAAGGGACATTAAGCATGGAACTTGTAGTTCAAGTTTTGAAAAAAATCAGAGTAAAACCATTTTCACTGGAAAGAACATACCTCAGATTAAAATCACAGAAACGGAAGAAATAAGAAGAAAAGAATGCTGAAAACTCCTGTGTCAAAAGACAATATTAGAAATTTCCGAAAGGGTAAAAAGGAAAAACTAAGAAAAATGAAGGCAGGAGGTGGAAGACAATAGATTTAAGAAAAGTTTTTGAATAAGCAGGAAGGGAGTTGTGACACATAGAAAGAAGTCTTCTGCCAAAGCTGGAAATGCTGAAGTAAGAGATGCATTGTTACAAACTTCTTGTTTCAGGTAATGATTTGATATTTTTTATTGGAAGAACATTGTTTAACTGAAAATTGGCATTCCATCTGGAAATGATGAAAAACTTCTCTTTGAGTGTGACTGAGCACTGGAATAGGCTGCCAGAGAGGCTTTGGAGTCTCCTTTTCTGTCAGTATTCAAAACCAGATCCTGTGCAACCTGCCCTGGTGAGCCTGGTTGAATGGGGGGTTGGATTGCACAGTCTCCAGAGCTCCCTTCCAACAACAAACATTCTGTGGTTCTGTGATTCTGAATCCTCTGTGATGTTTTAACAGAGTAGACAACATGAACAGAGTTTCATTTTTTGAGTGAAAACAAGCACTTGCTAATAAACATTCTCAAATCTGAGTGCAGCACCGTGGAATTTATAACCTGTAATTGGAATAAATTGTGCATAAATTACCTTAAAATTAATCAAAGGCCCTGTGAAAATCAGTCTCACAATTCTGCTGCTTTATCAGTGTGTCTACAACTGCACAGCACTCTCCATTGTCTTTTGTTCAACACAACTCTGCTTAGAGAAATGTGGATGCTCTGTGTCATCCAGAGACAACAAATTCTCTTTAGATTTAAACAAAATAACAGAATGGGAAATTTTGTTAGCAACTCTAGAGAATGTATCTACAATTTCCAAAATGTGCTTAAGATTCTTGGTTGGCTGATTTCCACTCTCTAGCCCCAAAGTAAAAAAATTAAAGGAAATGGTTCAGAAACAAATATAAAAAGGTTCTGAGGTAGTAACCAAAACTAGGCTACAAAAGGTCTCAGAGCAGGAGCTTTATCTGTTGGTGGGTACTTGCTCAGTTCAGTGGTCACATGATTCACACATTGGTTCTTTATTTTTTCCAGAAATAGAATCAATAGAGAACAGACAAACCCACAGTTGCCGGTTTGTACAGTCTTGTGGCTTTTCTTGAGGGCTCCAGGCATGCACAGGTCTACCAGATATTGAAGACAAACTATTTCAGTTCCTGCATGCCCATATGCTGGGTTTAGTTATCAAATAAAGGCACAAAAAAAATAAGTGGTGGTTGAAACTGTCTAGCTAAAGTTTATATTGAGAAAAAAGAGTGTTATTTAAAAGTCACCTTTACGTTTTCAGCAATATTTTATTTGCCATGCACTTAATTAATCACTTAAAATTATGTTAAAGGTCTTTTTGCATAAGTCTTGATGAAAGCATATTACAGCATTAGATGTATGGTAGTAAATGTTATGTACCAAGTCTCTTGCATTATGTGCAAAGAATCTACCTTTCCTGACAATGAAGCACACTAAGAGAATTTTTTAGTCTTTCAGCAGTTTTCACAAACTTCTGTGACAACAGATTTTGATCTGTCTAAATATCTGTAGCTCTTCCACTGAATGGAATACTCTGTCTATGCAGGCAGCAAACAGAAAAAATTACGTGTGGATTTTTAGACACTTTAGATAGTGAGTGAAATGGACATCAGAGTAAACAAAAAAACAAAACAAAAAAAAAAAAAAAAAAGCAATGAGATCTGCTAAGATTGTAAATACAGAGAAAACAATAATTTTCTTTGTCTTTAAACCCTAATTTCTGCAACTATCTTTAGGAACCTGGAAGTGTATTGCTTGAATTCTTATTGAAATTGTTTTTAAACTCTTTGAAAGACATGCAGGGGTTAAAAAAAAAAAATACAGAAGTTGTTCAAAAGCAGGAAAATTTTCCTCATAATTTTTTTTAGAAAAAAGTGTTAATGCATTTTAATACCCAACAGTGTGAAAAAGAACAAAGCATAGAGTGCATAGGAAGGAAAAGGTCCACATCACACCAAGATATTCTTCTGCCTTTCTGTATTTGCAGTGTTCCAGCTGCATGGTAACATTCATTTGTGAGGAGGTACTGAAAGAGCAGCGTGTAAAATACTGTGTTTATAGCCCCAGTCTGCTGTCTTCTAACAAGTGTTGCAAGTGGCCTCACACTACCAACTTCTGACCTTCTGCAAAGCTTATATGTATTTTAACAAGCAGACTGGTCCAGCATGTATTAAAAAGCAGGGGAAATGTTGCTATTGCAACTAATTATGAATTGTAAAGAGGCTGCATGAAATATTTCCTGTGATCTGGCAATATAGAAACAGCCATCCTGTGAGCTATACGTTCCTTCCTTTTTGGAACACAATTCTGCAAACTGCTGAACATTAAAAGGCCCATTAGTTCCAGTAAGAGCTGAAAGTTTCCTCATTATCTCCCAGTATTAGGCTTAAGGACTGAGTTCAGTGCTGATACAGAATCCCTGTTGAGATCCTGTGCAAAGATAAGAAAGTTTCAGGTCTTCAAGTGCCCTTGAGTAGGTATTTCTTGTTAAATCAATTTGAATGAGGGAATCTGGGTGTCAGTGCTGCAACCTTAAGCGTTTTGTGTAGTAGGATGCTTTGAGAGCTGCTCTTTTAAGACGATGACTCATAAAATAAGAGCTGTTCAGCCCTCTTTTGTTTAGAAATACTGGTTGCACCTCTTCTCCGTGCCCTTGCAGAGTGGGCAGGTGCAGATTAAGGCTTTCAGAACTGCCTAGTACACTCGTCACCAAAGCAGACAGGAGAAAAGAAAATAGCAGGGATCTTTCTAAAGGACTAAAAGACCTCATTCACTCACACTCCAGAGGTCTGGATTGGCTTCAGCAAACAGCAAAGCTTTTGAGTAGCTACCCGAAGCAACAGTCAGATGGTAATAACAAAGGAGCTTTTCTATCTCCCAAACAAACATCATCCAAAAGTTTCAGACCAACTCCATCCCAGAGAGGTTCACTTAAAACACAGTTGGGATCTACAGCTGGAAAATTCTTTCTAACATATATTAACAGTTCTCTTACCTTTTTATCTGGAACACTAAAACCATTTCTCCTTAATGAAGATTCTAGATTATACACATATTTCTGCTCCTCAAACACACCATCTCTACACCCCAGACTCACCACAATACTTAGCTTACTTTAAATATGTCATTATAAATTCCGAATCCTTTCCCATACTCTTACTTCTGTTCTTTAAATATATTTTCTTCCTATCTCTATAGATTCACCACAACACTATCTTAAATACATCATTATAAGTTCTGTATTTTTTTCTCATTTCTGCTCTTGTGGCATAGTATTTCCCATGCTCCTGGATTACCCCAGAGCTGCTCTCCTCAATATAAGATGGGTGATGAGAAGTCCCGGTCTCTTCCCCAGCTGTGCTTGCTTCTCCCAGCAGTCAGCAGGGGATTTCTTCTGGCTTTATCCTTACCACACCTATTTGAGGCCTTTGAGGAGGCCTGACTGTAATTTAAAATTATTTGTAAAGTGAGTTAAAAGCATAGTACCACTCACTTGTGTGCCAGTTTTAGGAACTACTACATGAACATCTATAAAGGTTTGGGGTTTGCTTTATGGTTTGGGGTTTTTAATGTGGGGTTTTTATTCCTCGTCTCTTTTTTTTAACTTGTTTTGGTTTTTTAGCCTTTTTGGCATCAAAATTATGTCTCCTCCCCTCATCACTATTGAGGAATAGTGTTCAGACACAGATGTGAATCCAGTCCAACTAGTGGCAAGGAAAGTTTGACTTAATATTGCATTAAATATGTTTACACAAATGTAAAGGGACAGCAACAAGGAATTCAGACAACGCTGAAGCAACATTTTCAGTTTTCTGAGAGAAGGGTTGTGATTTCCTGTGGTAATGACAAACTCCAGAATTTCATTTCAATTCAGAATTTTCAAGTCAGCATTTCCAAAATGTTCCACGCAGTAGAGACCCACTTTAATTAATAACTTCAAAATTCCATTCTACTACCAGTTCCTGAAGAAACAAATGCATATAATATGTATATAATGTATATACATTATATACATAATATGCATATATATGTGTATATAAATGTATATAATACATAATAAAGCATTATAATAGAGCATACTGACCCACCACAGTAGTTTGAAAATTGTGATACACATAAATGCACAGTTATTTGGATGCCTCTGTTGATCAGCAGACTCTATTTGCACTTTTCTTCTGTTCCTCTTTGCATGTAAGTGATTTGTTTTCACCAAGAACAAGATCAGAGATTGCTAATAATGTACTGTAGCTTCACTGGGAAGTATTTATTTCTTAATCATGTATCTCTTAAATTAATTGTTTGGGATGATCAAAGGCTCAGCAGGTGGTGGGGATGATTTAGAAAACACAAAATTGAAGCCATCTTTCTGATTGACATCCCATTAGTGTGGCATATATTTCCTGTTTGTCAGCCTGAACATTCCGTAATAATATCTGGTAATATTTTGGAAAGGGAAACCATTGGCTGACTGCATTTAACAAGATGAAAAAAAATCTTCTGATTTCCTTCTGTCAGGTTTGAAACAGAAGCTGAGCACATGTAGCCCAACCTTCCGTGAGAGAAAGAAAAACTAGCTACAAGGCACCTGCTTCTTTTTTCTGCTTGCCTGGAGCCACAATCCCTCTCTTAGCATCATTCTTTAAAAACAACCAAGCCTGAGAGGTTTCAGAAATATGCAAAATAATTGTCACAATAAAATAAAACAGGTTATTTGTCACAGGTTTGAGGCACAACCGAAAAAAAAAAAGCCTGTCCTGAGATCATCTTCCTCTCACCAATCTCAAGCTGCACTTTTCTCCTCCGTTTTGGGATCAGGTTTTTCAAGATGACAGCAATACACTTTACAAGAATAATTCCGGAGAAAACTCAGGATGTAGCCATTCAAGCTCCTCTCTGAAGCACTAGAAATTCTGGCAGTTTTCTTTCTTTGTTTCCCAGAAGCTCAGCCAGCTCAGGACATGCTTCACTTCTTTTTTTTTTTTTTCCTGTTTTTGGTTTTGGTTTTTTTTTCCCCAAGTTATTGTCTCTCTCTGTTTTTAGAATTAAACCTTAACTCAATACTGTTGCATCCCATGCTCAGTATGAAAAAATACATATATTATATTTTGGTTTTTTAATTTTGCTGCAGGGAAAGCATGAGATAGGTTTGTGGAATTAAAAGAAGGAAATTAAATAAAGCAGCTAAATAGTCTGAGTGAAGAAAAAGAGAAAGCAAAACTGGAAGCTAAGTGAACTTGGTGTTTGTCAGCCTATTCTTTTAGATAAGAAGCCTCTGTGGGGAGAAGCCTCACTGTAATAACAGCTTTAACCTCTTTCTATTAGTAAACAATTTGCTTTAACTTAGAAATATACAGAATATACATATATATATATATATATATATACATAAAGATATATTGTCAGAAACAGAATAACCCATCTCTGGAAAAGAACCAGTATCCCAAATTAACTTAGTGTAGAAGCTGTTGCACCTTTATCTGGGCTTACCAAAAAAGGTAATAGGAAATAACACCTTCCATATTTTTTGTGCTAAATATTTTAGGTACACTTTAGTTAGAACTTTGGTTTTTAAGACTTGTGAGATTCTTCTCTGTGCTTTTCCAGTAAAATGCACATGGCAATACTTATGTTCACAACATCAGCTCCAAGAAGCTCAGCAATGGTTGCTGGATATTACTTCAGCCTCATTTAGCATAAAAAGAAAACAACCTCTTCAACAAGATCTGCTGTATGCTAATGCAATAGTTAGAAACCATATATTTGTGGGTAGGAATGTTATTTTTTTCAGCAGAACATAAACTAACTTCTTGCTTACAGAAAATTCAGTGGAAAAATGCACAAAATCCTGGACAGTTATCGTACTCACCCATCTCTGTTTTGTGTATGTTTGTGTCTAGGTTTGCAGAACACCATGTTCCAAAACTGGCTCCTGTAAACTCTTTGAGTTGTTCAGGAAAAGTGTTATTTAAAATCAGCCCAGGGTGGTACTCACCAAAGGTGTCTAGTTATGCCCAGGCTATTCCTCACCATCTCTGTTGCCTCTTAGAAAACCTCTTAATGAGGACAAACAGAAAGGAGGAAGAAGACACTTAAATCAACATCTCATATCACAACAATTATAGAGTACTGGAAATAACCCTTGTATGGTTCTCCACCACAAATATTGGGTGTGGCTTTCTAAGAGTGAGAGGGCCCAAAAAATCTTTAAATAAACTTAATGACAACACTTGCACTGGGACTCTCACACTTGAACTGAACCATCTGAGTTATTTGTGCCTGAAAGAATGCACCTGGCACTAGGAGTGTTGGTCAGCATTTGGAATCATGGGAGAAAACAACTGGACAAAAGAAGTGAAGGATGAGCTGGATACCTGAGAGTAGCTGTAGCTGCAGAGAAACACAAAATCAGATATGTACCCCACCTAGTAATGGGTGGTTTGGAACAGAAAGAAGGATACTGGATATTGCCAGCAGGATGCTGAAATACCAGGTTGCTCAGTTGGAGAAGACAATGTTGATTGTAAGGTAACCACTACTTTAAATCCAAGCCATGTGTTTTTTCCAGGCTTCAGAAGAAGCCCAGAGACCTTTGTGCTGTGGCTGCTTGGTAACCATTGAACAAGTGTGTTCTGCCACGTGGGATCTCAAGAGCAATCCCATCCAGGACAGAGCTGGGCTAGGTGTGCAGTGGGAACCTCAACCCAGGTAATAGGAGTCCAGGCTTTACTTTTTAACACATCAGCACCAAAAATAGAATTAATGACCTTACCTTGAAATCACAGAAGGGAAAAAGGTAAACATGAGAACTGATTTAAAGTATGTTTCCAGAATGATACCTGCCCATGGAGCCATATGAAAGAAAAGGCAGTTTTTTCCAGCACAGAATTCTTCTATTGAGCACAAAGAAGAAACCAGTCAGCTACTGAGAAGAGGGAAAAAACTGAAAGTGGTTGTGATGCACTAATAAATCCCATCAGTTTGGGGACTCCCCAGTTAATACGGGGAATAAATTAGCTGACCATACAGCTAAAGAGTTTGCTGAAAAACACATCCTTGTACTGATACCTAATAAATACTTGAATGTCCTAGAACAGGCAGTTAGCTACATCAGTGAAAACAATGGAAAATCCCAGCAGGTGATTGGTAAACTAATGTGAGCAAGTAATTCTACTTCCAAAGTAATGTATAAGATAGCAGAACAAAAACGTCAGGAAACACATTAAGAAGTAGAGAATAGAGTACTAGCTTACAAAGAAATATGAAGCAAGCATGAAGATGACAGAAATTAATAAATCAGTTGAAAAATTTATTATTTTGCTTATTGAAAAATAAGTAATTTGTTTTGCAAAATAATATCAAGGAAAGAAGAAGTCTTCCTCCAGGGCTAGTAAAACAGGAGAATTTACCTGGTAATTACTGGCAAATTGATTTTGCACATTTTGATTCTTTGGTACTTTTTCTAGTTGGCCAGATACTTTCCCCTGTTGCACAAATAAGGCAAGAGAAGCCTCAAAATTTTGCTGAAATTAATATAATTGTGCTTAAATTGACTCTTTTAAGTTTTAAAAGGTATGCACTGTTTTCAACAAATGGTTGAGACTCCACTGGCATGTACAGTCTTTCCAATGAGAAGACATGGTTTGCTTCAGAACCTGGACTTTTGGACCAATCCAGGAGAAGTGAAAGAGACCATATCAAGTGCCTTTTGTAGCTTATACTGCACTCATGGTGGAGGGAATTAAAGCACGAGTCCATCACATATGGGCAAAAGCAACAAATTAAAGAACGTGGTTGTTTTGCGAAGCATACTTTCAATCATAGTCATAATTGTAATTATGAGACTTGCCTTAAGAACTACTGTTATGATGTTAGTAAAAAAAACCACCAAATCGAGGTTATGAAAGCTTGCAAAGCAGACAAGCTTCCCAAGCCTTAAAAGCAGGAATGTTACCAGATGATAAATTGTCCATACCTGGTGAGCTGGCACAATGCTTGTTCCACCAAAATCACTGTGTCTGTGGAACTGCACACTGCTCATTGTGTGAGGAGATCTTGAAGCTCAGGAGCCCCAGTGTACTCCCAGCTGGAATATCTCAGCTGCTACACTGGGATCTGTGACAATTAAGGACTCCCAGAGAGACCCTCAGGACAGAAGGACCCATGCATAAAGGGGAGGGAAAACGTTCATGATTTTGGGGAAATTATTATCATGTATTTGTTTAGTCTGGGGCAATCAGTGAACATGTACGTAGAATACAGTACATAAAAAGAAACTTCCCTGTATTTGGCATGCACAGATTTGGGAAGAGCAATTCCCCCATGCATCTGGCTGAATGAAGAATGTCTGTTTCCTAATGTTACATTGGTGTTAAGGAGTTTTTTTTATTTTACTGAACTTTTGGTAACAACTTAAATAAACACCTGATATCACAATTTTCTGTTTATGTAACAGGCCAATAGTAATAATATTTTTTTTTTAATTCTGTCAAAAACCAACACTGTCTAATCATCCAGACATCTTTAAAAAAAAATCATATTTGCTGAGATTTTGTAAAGTTTATGGAGTGATTGGTTAGTGAGAAGATAAGTTTCAAACTAGGAAGTCATTCCTGGTTTTGGGAGATTTCCAAAGACTTATGGATCTAGTAGAAACAGCTCAACTCCTCAAAAGGCTTTTGAGACATATCAAGAAAGTTAATCACACTATAGCTCCAGTGCCTTCCTTTGTGCAAATATTACATTTAAGCTCCAGCATGAATTATTAAACCTCCTTATAATGGTTGTGATTAATCTTCTACTGGCTAATCACTCTCAAGCCTTACCTCCTCACTGCATATATAATTTTAAGAATGGCTTCTCCTTGTATCCTATCCCATCACTAAAATCCATGTACCAAATAACCCCCCAACTTTAGGGGCTTTGTGTAAATATTAGTCTGTTTTCCTAACAAAACCAGCTATTTTCCTCTCAAGTATGAGCTGTGCTTCAGCAAATTCAGCTTGAGGCTCTCAGTGCAAAAAGCAGCACTGAAACCTGCCATGGAAAGGACACACTGGTTTGTGGCTCTATGGCAGTGCAATAGCTGTGTCAAGTCCTTCACACTGAAGAATTTTAAAAAATTAGCCAAATTTTACTCTCCAAGTCTAAAGCGAACTGAACTTCTCTTTTGTTCCTTGCTGCATTTAATTCCCTTTTTGCTTTTCCTATCTCTGCTTTTATAGATTTCTGTGCCCAGCGGAGATACTCAGAGTCTTCCATCGATGATTATGAGCCTATAGCTGCTGTGAGACCTCTAGCCCCAAAAATCTGGCAAGAGTTGAATGTGCTACACCTGATAGGAACTTTCCACAACAGAGACAGAGCCATCACCCAGGAGGGCACTAGCCAGTGTTTTCCTCTGTGAAAATATTTCAGATTACTTCAAGAGACTTTGATGCAGTCCTTGACTCCAAGCTTCTGGACATTAATCTTTTCAGTGGGTTTAGGATTTCAGTGTGGTTGACATATGGATTTGGGGTTTTTTATTCTTTTTGTTTTAAGGAGGTTGTTCCTATTAAAAATATTTTTGTTGAGTTTTTTTTTATTGTTATTATTATATAATGTTTTTATAGTACAGAAACACACCATGTCAGAGTGGGAAAACATTTTATATGTTCAGGCTTATTAGCAATACTTATTATTTCAAAAGGTGTGATTGGCTTATTTGAAAGCTAAAGGCACAAAAGCATTATGTGCTCTTTTCTCTAAACTTTAGTTTAGGAGAACAGAAGAAGAATAGTGAACCAGATCCTGAAAAGTCAGTCTTGCTAATAGTATCCACAAACAGCAGCATTTATAAAAAAAATAGGGTAATTATGTATAAATAAATAAAACCTGAAGTGAAATTAATTACATCAATACTATTATAAGGCCAATACTTGAAACTGGAAAACAGAGGGCACATCCCTTGTTACTGGAAGATTTCAACAGTTTAGAGAGTGGCGAGAGAGTGGGTCAAGGAGGAGAAAGGAGAAACATTCTCTTTTTCTCAGTAGGGAAATGAGGAAAAGAGGGATGAAATGGCTTGGAATAGGCAACAGTAGAACAGTAAGGCATTGATTCCATGTCTTTAGGTTGTTTTGCCACATGACCTGGATCAGGCCTGGTTCATGAATTCTGCTTAATGAATTCAGGTTGTTTTTCATACTCTTCATGACAGAGGATGCTGAGCGCTGAGAAGGAGGGGAAGAGCTGCTAGTTTGATATATTGGGAGTCTTTATAAATGTGGTCTCTGCACTCAAAAGATGAAAGAAGTTTTCTTAGTATCATAGAGCTGTCACAGAATATGCTGAGTTGAAAAGGGGTCACAAGGATCATCCAAGTCCAACTCCTGACCCTGTACGGGACACCCAAGAATCACAACGTGTGCCCAAGGATACTGTCAAAACACCTCTTGAACTTTATCAGGCTTGCTGCTATGACCACTTCCCTGGGGAGCCTGTTCCAGTGCCCAACCATCCTCTGGGTGAAAAACCTTTTTCTGAAGTCCAACCTAAACCTCCCCCAGCTAAGCTTCAGATGATTTCCTCAAGCCCTGTAACTGGCCGTGAGAGTGAAGAGATCAGTGTCTGCCCCTCTTCTTCCCCTCACAAAGCAGCTGTAGGCTGCAATGAGGAACAGACCAAGTGACCTGAGCCACTCCTCATATGGCTTCCCCTTAGACCCTTCATCATCCTTGTGGGCCTCCTTTGGACACTCTCTAATAGTGGAAGGTCTCTTTTTAAAACTCTGATGCCCAAAACTGCCCTCAGCACTTGAGGTGAAGCTGCTCCAGTGCAGAGCAGAGAAGGGCAGTCCCCTCTCTTGCCTGACTTGCAATGCTGGGTCTGGTGCCCCCCAGCCAGTCATGAAAAGGCAGAGCCTCCTCTAAGCAGGATGCTCGTGGCTTTTTGCCTACAATTCCTGAAGTGATTGTGTTATCAATCATAGTAACACTAACATTTAATCTGGTGAATCTCAAGAAATCTCTGATTTCACTGAAAGTTAAATCTATTCCTAAACATGGAAAACCAATCCTGAGTGAACTCAGCAGATGAACGTACCAGATATTTTGGCTTTCTTTTGTTCATTTTCTTTAGGAACCAAATCCTCAAGAGTCTCTGCAGGCAGAAATGATTAGTGTTCTATTCTTAGGATGAATGGAATCTTACAGACAAAGAACAAGGCTTCACAAAGTTTGACAGTTGCTTTTTTGTTGACCTGAACATAATGTGCCTCCTTAAAAGATGATATTACTTCTTAAGATCTGCTTAAACAAAGTTATTATCTAACATTATATTATCTAAAATTATATTTGTTCAATTCATTTAAAAAAATTGCTTTGTGGGGCATTTACAGAGACACTTGTGACAGTCAAACTTGGCTGGAAAGTAGCTATTTGTCCCATCACATTATGACATGGCTATCATTTTAGCCTAGAAATGGTAAATAGATATCAGTAAAACATTGCACAGTAACCTAAAACACCAACATGGTGAATAAGTCCCCCTGTCCATTTCCACTTTGTTAACTTATCAGTATAAATAAAGAAAGAGTGCCCAAAATGTATGTGTTGTGTTTGACTTACATTTGCCATTTTTTTTAATTTTGGCGTGTAAATTCTGGAGTAAAAACCCTATTCATATATTCTATTCAAATCCAGGAAAGGTAACTTCCTGAGCAATCTCAGTTGGTTGCTTTTCCAAACACAAGCTGAAAACCTCAGTTGAATTTTTTTTCAATATTATGTATATTGTAAGATCATTCTCTGCCACTCTGATGGCAATTTGGAGTCATCCTGAGACACAAAAATGAAGGCAAGTGGGGGGAAAAAAGCTGAAAAAAACATTTTGAACCCGAAAGACAAAACTGACTTTATGTAAAAGGTTACAAAAATAGTTTACTGCAGTATGTCTGTATTCTGTTGAATCAGAAGTATAGAATAGATTCAGCTTAACTTACCAAAAAAGCTAAGCAAACTGTAGTGAATAGAGGGAAAAATAAGTAGCTGCTACCCAGATTGCCTTACCACCAAGCTGCAAGAAAAATGGACCAGGTAGAAAGTTTAACAGGAAATAGTAAGGAAGGAATAAAATAAGACAGCCTAAATAACAGATGAGCAGCAGGCACTGAGGGCAATGACTGAGACATTCCAGTGGCTCTCCTCTGGGATGAATTTCTACAATTAAAGAGTCTCATGCAAGAAATATCTGCCTTGGGGCTACATTTGATTGAACCCAAGGATGGCAAGCATGTTGGCCCCAGCTGACCAGAACAGCTGCAGTTCAAAAGTGGCATCAAATAAAAACTCCTAGAGCCCTTGGCTAGAAAGATCTTCCAGCTTAATGTTTGGCCTTGGCATTCAAAAACTTTTGTGCCCTT
Source organism: Cossypha heuglini (assembly GCA_027576195.1). NCBI lineage: Eukaryota > Metazoa > Chordata > Aves > Passeriformes > Muscicapidae > Cossypha > Cossypha heuglini. The sequence goes on along the minus strand of JAODKT010001823.1, from coordinate 447,141 downwards.
CTTCTCTGTTTTTCTCTTGCTGCACTTGAAGACCTTACTCCCAAAGGAATCAATGGTAAAATTCTTACTGGCTGTAATGAAAGAGGGATCAATATGGCAATTCTTCTGTCTCTGACACACAACCCAGATCCTCCTCCCCTTCTATACAGTAGTGTCTGCACTCATTAATAACCCTTCTTAAAGAAGGCACTTATAGCAGAAAGCATCTTGTTTCTGAGAGTAATAGAATTAGTTTCAAATCAACCTCCTAAATTTAGAATGATTTTGGGTTTCTTTCCCTTTCCTGAAGGATTTGGTGGCATGAAATCATTCTGGAAGGTGGGAGAAGGCAAGTCCTCATTTCTGTGTATTTGCTTTTATGTGCCTCTTTATTCCCTTAAGAGTTTCTCTTTTTATTGAAACCCTTCCAGGTTCTTATCCATACAGCTTGACCTATGTCTGTGTATCATAGTATCATTGTCATTTCTC